>QDHC01000281.1:196585-219567 GCA_013186455.1 Papilio dardanus tibullus | reverse complement strand
CCGTGACTATATCCGTGAGTAACCTATCACCATGCAAGTGATGTAAGTAGACATCACTTACATAGGCAATGTTTTGTACGTTCTGCCTAGTTACTGGACATGACAAATGACAACACTCAGTGCCTAATGGGTCGTCAGAGCTGGATGCTCGCGGATCGCATCGCAATCTCACTACAACTTAAGAATGTAAAAGTTTTTTTAATGTAAACATACATAAAACATGAGTAACGGAGCAATGGCCGCCGAAGTTATTGGAAACCGGCTGAAACTAATACTGTGAGGTTTACATTTTAACTACTTAGCTATTTTCTTACTTACTAGTGTCGAGACTAGAATAAAGTAGACACAACTTACTTATTTATGTGATATTGCAATCTTTTTTAAAAGACCCTGACAGATATTAGGCCTGTTGCTTTAGTAATGTAGTTATTATCCTACAAATATCTTTGAAAGACGCTTGTATGATTCGCAAAATATCAGGGGTCGACAACCTTTTGTTCAATTTAAACACCGTTTCTATTATAATGTTTTATTTGCGGTGATACGAGTGTATTTACTGTAGAAAGCCATTTGTGATCGGCCTATCTCAATCGCTACAATACAAAGGGTTGTTCATCCCTGTTGGCAGGCTTCCCCGCTCACGAACTCTATCATGTTTCTAATCCAAGTAATTACGTGTTAATAAAGTTGCCTTAAAAGATTCGATTTACTTTCATTTGATCCTTTGGTCTAACACTTAGTAGGTACTTCCTAGGGCCTTAATTAACGAGGTACATTCGCTACAAAGCGATTCTATTGCGAACGCCAAAAATGTATGGAACTGACAACGACGTTCAATATCCCACACGTGACAAGCACTTGATTTATAGAATGTCAATGTCAATTTCATTCTTTTTTGTCGATTCCATCTACGATATATGCATTCTAAAAGTGCCTTGGGTAGCCCCTGGAATCATACGATTTAAGAAATGTAGGGAAGTCAATGATTTGGTTAAATGTTTTTAGTGATTTTAATTTATTGCGTGTTCACTTATGTTTTTCCTTTATCTACTAAATACAGCTGTGAGGAAATTGAGCAGCAAAGGAAGGAATTTGTAATGTAAACATATTTTCTAATTTAAAATTAATTTGTGATTCCCTACAATATTACGAATTGTTCACTAAATAAACGTTACTTTCCTGTTTACACCACATAACGCATATTGGTTAAAAAAGTGACCGATAAGTTGCTACATTTTAAAAACACCTAAAGTTATCAGTGATATATATAAAAGAGAGTAAATAAAATAAAATCCAGTTTTTTTTGAGTTCTTAATTATTTGAGCCGCTCATTTTGACAGTGTCGTTACTCCATTTATCTTTAAGCTAAGATATTGAAAGGTTTGTGTTTTAATAAATTTAGTCAGTTACTGACGAAATTTTAGTCAGTAACTGAAACTTCCCCGTGGCTTCATCAGACATATGTCACGCAAAAACTGAACTTACACCGAAACAAAATCACCGTTTTAATCGCAATCGGTGTAATGAATCCCTAGGGTTAATTGTAACACAATTTAATTGTAAGAGTCTTGCTTAAAAGACCATCTTTATCAAGAATTACTTAACGTTTTCTTAAAAGACCTACTTTTTCCTACGTAGTGTGTGACGTCATCCGGACGTCAGTAAACGTATGTTTCGTCAGATGGTAGAACAATCGCGAATCGTCCCATTATCTAAGTACACCGGCGAACACATCCGTCCTTACTAAAGAAATGTACAAATCAACATTCTAGCCTTGTACTTTGTAAGTGTAATGGTCGCATATTTTAGTTTTCTGTAAAATAAAATACACCAAAATTGGAAGCGTCAGATAGTGGCCGGTAAATGTGAACTTAACCTTAACAATTAAAATAGTTGGTGTTTTGTATTTGTAATTATTTTGCAACGATTGTTCAATCTACTTAATATTTTTATTTAACAACTAGCTGTTTGCGACTGCGTCCGCGAGGAATTAGGTTATATAGCCTATGTTACTCGGGGATAATGAAGCTTTCTAACCTTAAGTCTTCATTAGACCGAGTTCACGATAAAAACGGAGATTTTCCTTCGGCGTAAAGTCGTTTTTTGCGCGACATCGGTCTGATGATAACGGCCCTAGTTTATGGTGAAAGAATTTTTGAAATCGGCCCAGTACTCGAGTTATTTCAATACGTACAAAAATACAAAGTTTCTCTGTTTATAATATTAATATAGATACGAAATACAGTAATAAGTATGGTCAAGTTAATGCGATCGCTTTTACACTTTCATTACTGTGGGATGTAATTTATTTTAAGTTTTTATTAAGTCCTGGGAACACTCACTTCATTGTCTACGAGAAAGTGTACCATTTTATCTGCAAGTCAGTGTACGTATCTTAATGACTGCCAGATGGGAGCATGTTAATTATGACAGTCGCCAAAGTCGAATGCTTTTAAACTGAGTCATAACACACTTGTATGTGGCATGGCATGTCTTTTGGTATACATGTGTAAACGATAGTATAGTGACTAACTCAGAGTAAAATAAAATGGAGTTTAACCCTTAGTAGCCTGATTTACCAAAGTTATTTTTTTTAAATATTAATGTGTTTGCTTGAGGGTCAAGATGAATGGAAAAATAGCTAGGAAAAATAAAAAAAAACTAATAGTGATGTGAACATTCGGTTTTAAAGATTGGTATCAAAATTAATACTCTAGGTTATTAAGGGTTAAGCGCTGTAAAGCGGAATTGGTTATTCAATCGTAGTTTAAAATTCTTCCCCAACTAATTAAAAGACTCAAGCCGACTAGACGCTCAGTTTTAACTGTACAGTTCAACTGCGCAGTTAAGACAGACGTGTGTAGACAATATTGAGATCTGTACAGTTAGAGTGTGCAGTTCAAATTGACGTGTTTAGGTAAGTTTTAACTGCACAGTTAAAACTGCAGTTATTAGAAGTTATAAAACTAATATTTATCAGATTCTTAATAGAGATAATCAGTTGTAATTGTGTTTTATTTTTAAAATAAGTAAATAACTGTTTTAAAGTGGATAAAACTATATATATCAGAAACTATATCAGGCCAGTAAATCGTGAAGGTGTCCTTTGAGAGCACCTCTCACTTAATGACGTGTTTAAGTTAATTGTGCATTATGGTAACTATGCCTAATATTCAAGCTGGGTTAAGTTAAATTGACTTTGTGAACATTTTGTAGTAAAAATGAATAATAAATTAATAACTGGTACATGTTCGTGCTACATGTTCGGAGGCAGGAGGCACGACGAAAATAATTTAAGTTTTCTTATTGTAATTTTGATACTATTTTCTTTTTGGAAAGAAAATTAGTAGCAGTAGCCAGTAACAAAAGACCTTTTTTTTATAATACTACATGGCAAACGAGCAAGTGGCCACCAGGATTCGGTGAGGAATCCCAAGCGACCCCACCCATAGACGTCTGCAATTGCAGATGCGTCGCCCACCCTTAATCTACGGAGGAGGAGAGAACACAACAAAAGGATCCTCTTCCTATGCGTCCCCTCCCCCGCCAATCCACTACTTAAAATTTTAGAATATTTTTATTTTCGATGTTCATACATTTTTATGTGACAAATAAATGTGTTGTGGGAGAACCTGTTGTGCATAGTGTGGCATGTCCACCTTGGACTATCAATTCTTCAATAAAGCGTCGTTTTTACGAGTGGTATAGCACGTCAGGAGCGGCTGACAATGGTCGCGTGTTGCCATATTCAAAACAATCGGAGGAAGGCGGTATGGTCCGTGACTCAAGTTACTGACATTACTTATGTCTTGTCTATATGTTTAGCATGTACCTATAAGTTATCTGACTCGATGAGCATAAGCGCAAATAATTTAAAATAGCTGACTAACGCCCTTTTATGCCGTCTATTCCGTAGGTCCATGTATGTTTAACACTTATTTGACAGCACCAATCAAAAGCTGCTCTTCTCTCACCGGGTTAAACTAATTTTAATCCACTTTCCCTTCCTATCTTTTTCCTACAAGGAAATGATGGTAAGAGGAAGTGGATTTTTCGGAGGAGGGGACTCATAGGGAGAGGAATTATCCTCTTACTGTGCGTCTCCTCCACCGAAGATTAAGGGTAGGCAACGCATCTGCAATTGCAGATGTCTATAGACAGCGGTCGCTTCGCTATTTCAGCGAGTCCAAGTGGCCGCTTGCTCCTTTGCTACTTTATAATATAAAAAAAAAAACTTTGTTTGACAATATTCGATTTCGTAATTATTTATAATAGTATCTACGAATGGCTTACGGTGTCTTATATGGAACATCATGTATTGAAATATTTTATAGGTTGAATGGTGTGATTATCACGAAGTTAGTTCATAGTGCAATTGCTAAGTAACAAACCGAAGTAAAGTCAACGCCTTGCCGGTATTGCTATCGGTTTCCATTAATAGTAACATGTCACAGTAAATATTAGCACAGTTGTATAGATAAGTCTGAGGATATATGAATTTATACTGTGTTATATGAAAATCTAACTATCGCCCGCGACTCCTATGTAAACTAATATTATAAAGAGAGAAACTTTGTATTTTTGTTTGTATTGAAATAACTCAAGAACTACTCGGCCGATTTAAAAAATTCTTTCACCATTAGAAAGACTACATTATTTCCGAGTAACATAGGCTACATTATTTAATTCCACGCGGACGAAGCTACGCACAACAGCTAGTGTAAACTATGTTCTACATCTGTGCAAAATTTCATCGAGATGTGTTAGTTTATTCTGAAGATACAATCCAAACTTTCGTATTTATAATATTAGTACGACTAATGCTCCGAGGTAGTGATATATGAAAAGATGAAGGCCTTGTTCGCACCAGGATAGAATTTTAGTCGAATAGCAAGTAAATGTGTCCGAACAGCAACATTTCAGTAGAGTAATTAGTAAATCATTTGTTCGGATACTTCCTACTTGCGACTAGACTAAAATACTATCCAGGTGCGAACAAGGCCTTACAATATTAAAGTTTTATCACTTTATCAAATTATATAGTAAAGAAGTGACTAAATATAGTGTTGAGTCAGTAGTGAAGGTGAAACCGGACGGATATTGACACCGACATAGTTGTCGACTAAGGTTTATTATAATATTTAAGGAAAAACGTCAAATATAAATTCAACTAGCATTCAAACAGCATATCAGTCAAGGGTAGTCACGTTACCCATCAATAAAAAATCTATGAGTCACATATAGGCAAAGAATTAAAGTTACAGACGCTCACTTTAAATGTACGACTACGCGGTAAACTGACGTGTGTGGGTAAAACTGAGAACTGCACAGTTCGACTGTGCAGTTCAAATCGACGCGTGTACCTCAGTTTTAACTGAACAGTCAAAACTAAACGTTTGTAGCGGGCTTAACGATCGCATATCGGACGCAGGTTACGCAATTTTGTATTTTAGTCTGCACCTAAATGGGTAGGAAATAAATGTCAGAGTGAGATGCGACAAGACAACATTCGTCCTCTGAAGGAAGCAAGGCGAGGGCCTGTGAGGCTTCACCTTGCGGAGGGCACGAGCGATCGATACCTCCTTGACACGGGCAATTTCTTAGGCATATTAAAGTCTAGACTTAGACGCTAATTATAGTATTCTACTCATAGATTGATCTTACGACCGAATGTTCAAACGCCACTCAAATTTAAGCGTCGCTTAAAATCTAAGTGGTGTCAAAATTAAACGAGAACGCCGTAGAGTTTGCAGTTTAAACGTGGACTTGACATGTAAGTCTTAAATATTTGAATAGCGTTTGAAAATTTGGCCGAAAGTAAAATTAATGTGTTTAAAATAAGTAATAGATGCCTAGACGACCTTGATACAAGAGTTATGTAAAGATTATGCAATTGTTATCGAGTTAATTCGCAAACATATTTACCTATGTAAATATTTACTCAAGGTAATTTTTAATTAAATCCATATTCATCCATTTTATTAACAACTAGCTGTTCTTCGCGACTTCGCCCGCGCGTAAGCAAATATATAGCCTGTGCTACTCGGGGATAACGTAGCTTCCTAACGCTGAAAGAATTTTTGAAATCGGCCCAGTAGCTTTTGAGTTATTTCAATACAAACAAACATACAGAGTTACTCTCTTTATAATATTAGTATAGATATAGAATAGAAAGTATTTTATAGTTATCTAGTATTAATCCAATAAAGATAGACATTAATTCCTTTTACCACATTATAGCCACGGATTTATCGATTTATTTCTGGATAAAGCTTGTTTCAAATCAATGTTGCCAGTGGTATTTATTTAATCGATTCGAGAAGTGTGTGAGACTTTTTAATATATATTTATTTTGTATTACAAAGTGGCAAACGAGCAAGCGGTCACCTGGATTCGCTGAAATAGCGAAGCGACCGCTGCCCATAGACATCTGCAATTGCAGATGCGTTGCCTACCTTTAATCTACGTAAGAGACGCACAGAAAGAGGATATTATTTCTATCATCTTCATTTGTGTCTCTTAACTTATTCAAGGCTTAAGTAATTTGTTATTAAAATTATTTTAAATTGTGCTATAATTGGTTTACAATGTAGGGTAATAAACACAGCTAACAGGAAGAATTAAGTAGTTTATTAATAACCAATATTTACAAGGAAAATGAAGAATTAGATTAAAAGTTACATATTTACGTATGAGCATTAATAAATACGGAGTACCTTTTGTCCGCGACTTCGTTCGAATTAAAAAAATAACTTAGTTAGTAGCATATGTGTTCTTCCAGACTTATACATCTGTTGGTCTAGGATACAATGCTTTTGTTAAACAGTGCCCACGACCCCGCCGTAATACGTGTGAGGGCCGTGAGGTTTTAGTGGGTATTCCGGTCACCTTCTGTGGCCGGCGAGTCCCACACTCTCTACGCCATTGCACGCCCGGCGTAGAGGTGCATAAATGCATTTCTTGACGATTAAAAAAAAGGATACAAAGCTCTGCAACTAGCATAATCTATTTTCCAGATAAAACCTATATATTATTAAATTTCGTGCAAAGATGCATCATGATCTGTTCAGCGGTTCTAGATATACCATCAACCAAAAATACATCCAACCTTGCCAAAGTTTGGAAGGCCTAACATTCTCATTTATAAGATTACATTTTAAAAATACAATATGGATTTGGCGGGGGAGGGGACGCATAGGAAGAAGAATTGTCTTTCTGTGCGCCTTCTCCACCGTAGATTAAGAGTAGGCACCGCATCTGCAATTGCAGATGTATATGGGCAGCGCTTCGCTATTTCAGTGAGTCCAGGTGGTCGATTGCTCGTTTGCCACTTTATAATATAAAATACACTTCTCAACTCTGATAAAAATTAGTATAGTTGAGCGTACAACAGTGTGACTTATTTGATGTTATCAAGAGTAGGTAATATTTAATACAAAAAGTATTGCGTCATCATATGAATCATAATATAACAGCCTATTTAAACATTTACAGTATTAGAGCCCGCTTTAACATCTTCGCACGAATTGTCCGGCTCGCCCGCTGACATAGCACACACAGAAGACAGGCGTCAAATGGAAGCTATTCCGTGTACAGGCAGACCCGTGTGGTGGCGGAGGCCTCATTTTAATCCATTTTCCCTTCCTATACTTTTCTATAATATTGTACATCGTTTAAGATTTGACTGAGATAATATCGGCTTTGGAAATCGAGTAACGGACCCGATTAAGATGTATCGATGTTTGAAGATATCTCCGAAACTGCTTAACGGATCTTGAAAGGTATAGATGTAGAAAACAGTCTGGAAGAATACATAGGCTACTTACTACGTTATTTTTTTTTTATATTACAAAGTTACAAACGAGCAAACGGTCACCTGGATTCGCCGAAAAAGCGAAGCGACCGCTACCCATAGACTTCTGCAATTGCATATGCGTTGCCCGCGGAGGAGGAGACGCACAACAAGAGCACAATTCCCTCTCCCATGCGTCCCCTCCTCCGCCAATCCACTTCCCCTTACCATCCTTTCTTATAAGAAAAGGTATATTTAGTCCCGCGCTGAGGTAGTCGCAGGCTAGCAGATATAAATATTTCGACAAGCTTGTAAACTTGTAGCAAAAACTAAACAAGTTTTTTTTTTATAAACTCAATATACTAAATCGAAACTAATAAGTTTCCGTTTTCATTATGTGTCTAACACAAAATGATATAAAGTAACATGTATGAAGATAGTATGAAAGTGAATTTACTATTTGTTGAGGCAGACCTTGAGATAAGTAAAGGCTTTGTTGCGTACGCGCTGCGCTTTCTGCCGGCTATTTATCATGGTGACGTCACTGTGGGAATACTCTATACGTGCCGAAGCCTTCAGAATATAATGCTTCTTCAAAAAAACAATTTAAAAAACTAGCTTTGCCTGAAACTTTGTCTGCGTGGATTTAAAAAAAGTAAGTTGCCTATGTCTGTTTCCAGGTTGGTAACCCAAAGTATCTTTCGATTGTCGATATCGCTGATGGAATCGACGAAAATATATGAAACAGACAATTACATTCGATAAGTCACGTGCTTGTCACATGTGAGATATCAAACGTCATTGTCAATTCCATACATTTTTGATGTTTGCTGTTGTATCGTTTTGTAGCGCGTGTTCTGTGGGTAACCCCCCTGGCTATGTTCTACATCTGTGCTGAATTATATCGAGATTCCTTGAGCCGTTCTTGTGATATCTACTTACTAAAAGATTATTTTAGTAGGTTCTTCCCTGGTTCAGTCAATTCCTAACCAATTCAAACTACGCATATCTTGGAAAAAGGATAAATATGTTTTGTACATTTGGTAGTGGAAACTGATTGAAATAGTTAATGTAATGTGTAGTTAATACATGTATAGAGTTAAAGAAAACATAGTAAAGAACATGTCTGGCTTTCAAGGACGTCTAGTCTGGAACAATTCACAAGACCGCAAAGGCCGGAGGAATACGAATAAGTACAAAGTGGACTTAAAATATCTTATACTAGCTGTTGTGTAGCTACATTATCCCCGAGTAACATAATAGCTTATGTTACTCGGGGATAATGTAGCTTTCTAATGGCGGAAGAATTTTTGAAATCGGCCCAGTAGTTCTTGAGTTACTTCAATACATACAAAAATACAAAGTTTTCTCTTTATAATATTTATCTTATATTTTGTAATATAAAATACTAGGATAACATATCATTGATGTAATACATAGTACACAAATTGCAGTACATACACCAAACAGACATACACTGTAAAAAATTGTACGTGTTTTTCATTAATATGCATCCATTTTGTTTTTACTTTCTGTACCGTAACCGTAATTTTTAAAACATAAACTGCTTTATTCCGAAACGAGAATCATCGTTATTACTGTTGTACTTTCTACGTTTTGTACTGTGGTACATTCATTAAATTTATTCCAAAATATAGAACATTCGTGTTCTAGATATATATGATACATAATTTGGTCCAATGAGACCCCTGGTCTATCTTATTTAGTTCCGAGTGTCCTCCAGTACTTTATACATTTTTTCGGAATAAGGGTGAAAGTGAAATGTTTTAAGAGAAAAGAAAACGTTACTTGACGTTAATAAAATGGAGTGAAGGAAAGTTTTTAAAAAGTCGTACGAAATAATTAAAATAAATAATGTAAAAATGTATAATAAAAATTAATAAATATGAAGAATGAGACAAATTACAGATGATTTGATAAATAGATAAATGCTAATGAAATTAAAATTGAGATGTTTCTTCGTGTTGTTTCTAATTATCATATTCAATTATCATATTTTGATTACATTTACATATAAGAAAACTGATTTTTATTACGTATTTAACATAAGTTAAAATAAATGACATGACATCCATTATTTAGTTGTTCTTTCTGCCTTTCATGGTACTTTCAAAATAACTGTCCTCAGCTATACGTCCCCACTAAAGTGCTGGAAGGCTACCCTGCTAGGGATGACTTGGCCATTATCAAACACGCAAGCCTAGTGTGGGTTGCTTGACATGAAATGTGTCTTTGAATTTTCTCACCAATATATGCAGTTTGCATGATGTAACAAATACCAATGTGTTTTTAGATTTTCGACGTTCTTACCGTAAAGGCAAGTTGATGCGAAATACATAATATAGTCAAACTTGGATAAACGAGACATGGATTAGAGAGAAACCTCTATAAGCGAGACAAATAACGGTCTCTTGGACCCAGGTTCGATTGTATATTTAAATAACCTAATATAACATATGTTAATATTAGTATATAACATGTCAGTGTGACCAGATGAAGTCATATAATAATAATCTTATTTGTGGTACGTAGCAATCACATTTCAAAGGCGGGTATAGTGAAATGATCGCCTGTTTGTATGTTTATGTCAGTACTGATAGGAATGCGGAAGTTGCCTAATACTTGTTAGATGGACATAATATTTAACCTAAGGGTAATAGTTTCTCATAACAAGAGAAGCAATTCTCTATTGAATTGCTGCCAAAAGTACTTTTTGATTACCTATATCGCTGATGGAATCGACAAAATGTATGAAACTGACATAAACTTTGACTTCATGTGTTTGTCACATGCGAGATATCGATCGTCATTGTCAGTTCCATACATTTTTGATGTTTAATAGAAACGCTTCGTAGCGAATGTACTTTGGGTAGCCCCCTGTTTTCTTCATTTTAAGTCAAATGTGTATTTGTAGTGTAGTTCGACCCATGATGGGCTCCATTTCCCGCAATTTCACGACTAGCGCGTATTATGCGTGACGTCATACATATATTTGAATTTCTTTGCCGTTATGTGCAGGTTGCATCACGATGTTATCCTTCACTGTAAGAGCGTAGAGTAAATATGTACATATGAAAATCGAAAAAAACATTGGTACATGGCGAGATTCGAACTCGGGACTTGCAGATTACAAGTCAAATATGACAAGCTATTTCGTATCTGTCCGTGGGTTTCCACTCCCGAAACATCTGTAAACCATATTGTTCACATTCCATCTCTTTTGTTTTCAAAGCGCACAGAGATAACGATTTAGTTTTATGTGGAAATTGAAGCAATATTATGTCACAGCAACATACTAAAGCCTTGGTAAGCTAGCTGCTGTAGCAGTACCATAGGAGTCGTCAACCGATGACGCTCCCGTAGTAACGCCCTTAAGTATTACTATAAAAGTATCAACTTTTACTGAACGTAGGACTTCCCATCGATGGCCACAATGCCCGGTCCTGTGCCGCATCCAGTGCACTCCCGCAAGTTTGACCAAGCCATCGGTCCATCTTGAGGGAGGCCGACCGCTGCGTCGACCTGTCCGTGGTCGCCATTCCTACGTTCAGCAGTGGACGATGATAGGTTTATGTGATGATCAACTTTTACTGGTCCTACAGTAAACGATAACAATCTATGCAAATAAAAACCTCGCGAACACTACTGGGTAGTGTAATGACCTTTTGGATGATGTCAAGGTTATGACTGTATGAGTTTTCCCATGCCGTGCATTTTCTCATTCACATGTATAAATTATCATCTCTCTCACCTGCTTTGAAAAGACAGAGAAGGAAGATTGTATCTAATTTTCGTGTTTTCGGAGCCAAACATGTAAAGCCTATAAGTAAAACTAGTCTGAAACTAATCAATAAATATTGTATACTAGTTTTTAATGAATTTCTACGTATACACATTATCTTATTTCCCTTAAAACATATATGTTTTTTTAACGATAGGTTAATTACAAGAACGTTTAGATTTTGGGCGTCGTCGGTGGCAGGAAAGGACAGTAGCACGGCCCTACAGAATCGTAAAATAGTTATGTAAATTACTTGGAATAAGACCTAGATGCCCCTGCTGGCCACGACTTTGGTTTAGGCATACGTACTCAACACTAAACTAAATATTTATTCTTTAGTCCTTTTCAAACTGTAACAAAGAAAACCCAACCTATTTCGACAGTGAAAACATTATATTAATAACAGTTATAAACATGTTATTACAGCAGGATTCACTTGTGTAAAGAATGTCGGTCAAGTGGAGGCACGAAACGAGTTTAACCAAGGCGCCATAGTTGCGACAGTTAAAAAACTTAAACTACAATTAAATATTTCATTACTTTTATTAATATAAAAAGGAAGGAATATATCGTCTTGTAGTCTCCTCAATTGATATTAAAATATAATCAATGAAAAACGAAAGTTACTTTGAAAATTTTTTTTCTAGTTTTGGTTGTAGATTTTACATGCAGAAATACATGCTCTTTGCTCAGTTAAATACTTTAAGTACATGTATCTCTAAAATTGTTTTCTTTTATTACGCATATTTAAAATAAGTGATTAGTCACACATACCATTGATTTTAAAATTATCTTTAATCTCAATAACTATAAAAGTTTTAAATCTTCGTTCTTAGCAGGGCATTTTTGTCTAATTGAAAACTAAATCTACTATTGTCATTACAATCAAAATAATATGAAAACATAAACTTAGTACAGTCGAACCGTCGATAAGCGAGGTTCCAAGGGTCCGCGATATTTGTCCCGTTTATAGAGGTTTTTCTCTAATACGGGTTTCTCGCTTATGGAGGTAGTTCGTCGGGACCATAGAATGACTCTCGCTTATAGAGGTTTCTTGCTTACCCAGGTCTGACTGTACTTGGTATGAATAAAACGAACTTAATTCGTTGAGATTAAACGGACAATTAAAAATATCTATAATACGCACTTCTTGAATAACAAGTTTTTAGCAACTATAGTGTCTCAATCAAAGATATATTATACTGTAGATGGAACACTCGATACCTAAAAGTGAGGCATTTTCTTTGACCTCCGGAGGTCCAATGTAGGGAAATCTCCCTAAGTGTTAACCTCTAAATTACATTTGCCGACATAAAAAGTCGACCGAGTGTAACCTCTTTTCTCAAATTTAAATTGTATTTCATAGTATTTACTAAAGTTTAATATTATAACTAATAGAAACATTTTTAAAACGCTAATTAAAAATTTATAACAACCATAAAACAAAAATAGTCTTTGTTAAAAATTGTTTGGATTTAAATTGTTTTAAATAAAATAATAATAATGAAAAACGATAATTAACGTTTTAATGAATGTTTTAGTTTATTCTACTGTTTATTTTAAAAATGTAAGAAAATCATACAATTTCCCAAACTTGGAATTTTTTTTCATGATACTGGCAAGTTTTTTTTTTTAATAATTTCTTTCTTGGCACGCTTTTTAACGTCAAATTAGTATGGAGTGCTACCTCTATGTATAATATCTCTTTGGTCTCAATATTAATTGTAAAACTACCTACGAAATATCACTATCAATTTTGTCTAACAAATAAATTAATTTAATTTACTTGTATCGGAATAAAATATTACATATCTTTCGATAAATAAACAAAAAACAGAGTCGTAGATCTAAGTAAATATTGGATTCTTATTGGAGACAGAATCGAGACGCGTGTATAATAAGTTAAGCACACAATGATGCACTAAAAATCAAAAACATAAAAATAAAAAACAAAACCATCAAAGCAAACCTGTTTGTAAAAATTCACGATTTCGCGCGGCCGGCAATGCAACTTTTTTTAATCTTCATTCAATACGAAAGGACATTGTAATCTTTTATTAGGTTCATTAAAATTAAAGTAATTAGAAAAACATAAACGCCACTCACCTGTAAACTATTCAGCGACACAAATTAAGTAATCTCTGTTTTAAATTCACAGCAATTTGAACACACGATTCTCTAGCGCACTCGTGACCTAGCGGGCATTAGCACTCGCAATGCAGCCAACAGCCAACCAATGAACCGATCTTGGATTGGAGATTGGATTACCAATGTTGGTGCTTGTGGCCCGTGCCGTCCAGCGCCAATAAAATGTTTTTGTTAATGTTAGTATGTTGGTATAGTGCATTATTGCAGTATGTTGGTATAACAGTTTTTTAGTGTTGCAAGCTGTAAAGGTCATTTTAAAAATATTTTAGTAGCAAGAAGGTGTCAAAATTGCAACATCATGATATTTTAAAATAACGTTACGCATGCCTTTTACATTTTTTTATTTATATAATCTGCTTAATTTTCCAATTTAGAATTTGTTCTATCAATAAAATTCGTAATAACTTCATGAAATTAATTTAAACGACTAAAATAATCAACTTTTTTAAAATGACAGCTGTCAGACAAAATGTAAATAAAACAAAGTCTTCATATGGCATCCCCGAATGGTACGCAACATTTTAAAATTCAGCCGTTTTTATTTTAACCGTCGCACTTGGCTATTTAATGTAACTGCATTTGTGCTGCATTATTACGAATTGCGAAATATAAGTACATGATTAGTAAAGTGTTATTTGATGGAATAGACGTGAATTTACTATTTTGTTTTTATGTATATAGTTTGTAGCGTCATTACCTTGACATATATTGTGAAAATATAAACTCCGTAAGTAAACTATTAATTTACTTGAAAAACTGAATGCTTATTCCACTTTATTAGCATTTAATAGTAAATGTATTTATTTATTGAATTATAGGAAGCCATGTCGGTTAATGAAAGACTTGCCAAGTTGAGGGAGGAGAGAAAAGCAAGAGAGGAGGAGAGAATTAGAAAGGTAGGCATTCTTATTGTTTATCATAATAATAAATTCTAATAAACCATGAAATTTGAATAAATTTTAGTAAGTTCATGGGTCATGAATGTGACACCATCATATGACCAAAATGTTCAATCCAATACATTTAATTTTTTTGTAGATAATTTTAGTTAGATTTTTTATACATTTTTGTATTTAATTTTCAGTTAAGGGAGCTTAATTTGAAGAAATATAACAATTTCGACTTGAATTCAGATTCGGAGACAAAAAATGGTGTGACTAATTCAGTAAAGAACAAACCTCGTGTTTTAACATTAGCTAGAGGATCTGTTTCAAGTCTGGCGAGTAAACCTTCCACCAGCAGAGATGTGGCTTCTAGTAGACATGAAGCATTGTCCAATATAAGTCGACAGAAAAGTACTGAAATAAAGCCAAGAAATGCTGCATGCAACGGAACCCATGTTGAAGCAAAACATGTACCACAAAAGACTAATACTAATTTTGAACGGAATCCAAGGAAATCTTTTCATTACACAAACTTTGCAACTAAGAACCTGTCTGATAGGAATGCATATGTTAAAAATACAAATTCTAGACTTTCTACAGTTCCTAGAACTATACAGAAACCAATAGTGGTCAATAATGGTCAATCGACCAGCAAAATTGAAGCCAGTGCTCAGCAGAGTATTGCAGTCGGGTCGGAGGACATCAAACAAAATTATAATCCTACTGAAGGTAAACAAGCATCAAATATAACAAACGGAGATAAACAAGAGCCATTGCAAAATGTTACTGATAACTTACCACAGACAAGCAATAGTACAGAACAGAATGCAAATAAAAAAACAAACAAAAACATCAATACCAATCATCGCAAAACTCTAGCACCAATTTCGGCCAAGCCCAGTGTTGCATTGAAATTATTTACAACGACCAAAACTGATAGCAGGAAAAGTATGCCTGCGTTTAAAACTAGAGATGTTAAAAAATTCTCTCCAAGAAGGGAATCAGTATTTGAAAGACTGTATAAACCGAAATCAGTTGTTAAACATGTTGTGGATGATGTGCAGAGGTTGAGATCAGATCCCAGCTATTTGAAGAAAGTTATCGAAGATTCACAACTGACTACAGAAGTGAAGCGACCTATTCTCCAGGACAAGCCGGTCAGACGGTCCATATCAGCCGTACATTTGAGGAGAATAAGTAAAATTGAGAAAGATAAATGTATCAAAAACTGGGCATCGGTGGGAGACAAGCTTGATACAGTAAATGTCAATGAGATAGATGAAGATGATTGTATTAATTACGAGAAAGTTGTTTCCGCTGTTAAAAGCGAGAGGAAGAAAGTTAAGTTTATGACTCCAGTCACTATGAAATACAACACTCCGAGTACGGAAGAGCTGCAGACGAGGTTACAGAAGTGGTTACAGAAACGTGGCAAATCGATGGACTCTTATCATCACTTGCAATGCTTTGGTATACGTCACTTGTCTAACAACTTGAAGAAGCCCCTGGAGTTGCCAGCGCTACCTTTATTTGATGATGAGGATGAAGATAAAGAGAATGTAGCGGTGGAAACTGACAGTGACAATCAGTCATATACAGACAATTTGAATGACCATGAGAATGACTTCCCCAAAGACAAAGAGGAATTCGGCAAGGACAAGTGGCGTAGCGCGAGCTTCGTCAGTGAAAGTGTCAGCTTGAATGACATAAATGATATAACTATGACACCTTCGGTTGACATCAATCATCTGGACGAGCTGCTGCACGGTGCTCTCACTGACCTTACTGAGTTGCTACGAGAGGTATTTACAGGCTTTTGTAAATTTTATTAAAACAAACTTTGTATGAGACTAGACTAGCATAATAATGATTTCTGTGCTTTTTAATGTAGGTACATAGTACTGCCGATTTTCTAGGGTAACAATATGTCACTCATACTAACACTATGGCTTCATTAGACCGAGTTCGCGGTAAATTTGGAGATTTTGCTTCGGCGTAAGGCCGCTTTTTGTGTGACATCGGTCTAATGAAGCCTTGGGTTTAATAAGTACCAGGCAATCATAACACTTGCTGTATGTGTTAGGGTTTTGATCGGGACCAGTGTGCGTACTGGCTGCGCTCCATCCGCGGAAGGTTCCCGGCGGCGACGCAGACGGCGGCCTACTGGGAGTGCCGCGCCGCGCTGGAGGAGCGCCGCGGCGACCTACCCGCCTCCATGCAGTGCTGGGAGGAGGCCATCGTTATGGGCACCGAGGTACCTTATATTTATCCAAACATACGAAAAACAAAAAACTATTGTTTGAACTTTAAAATTACAAAAAAATTAAAGGGTGTTTTTGGTGATGAAGATTCACAATTCAGACAATTTACTTATCCACAGCGGTCTGTAGTGGAGGAGAACCTGGACCAGTTGCTGGATAAATTCATGCAGCTGAAGATCAGTCCCAGCAACCGACACATGCCCAAGGTGGACCCCAAAATGGTGGATGTCAAGAATGTTTTAAAAAGTACCATTATTAGATTTGCGGTGCACAAGGCCAAAATGTAAGATTTTGTAATCATGAAGATACCACTTTTCTACTATTATTACTAAGAAACCACTTATACCAA
Organism: Papilio dardanus tibullus; assembly: GCA_013186455.1. Taxonomy (NCBI): domain Eukaryota; kingdom Metazoa; phylum Arthropoda; class Insecta; order Lepidoptera; family Papilionidae; genus Papilio; species Papilio dardanus. The sequence goes on along the minus strand of QDHC01000281.1, from coordinate 202,331 downwards.
TATATAACTGCTGCTCTGCTCTCTAAAATGTCAGAAATATTCCCTTATTTATTCCATCAATTATCTTAATTTAAATCCTTACCTTTATAACAGCCCTAAACCTACTTCTGAGCATGTGATACCTGACCAAGCTAAACGCTCAAGCCCTATACAACCTTTACATAGGCAAGTTTTGTTCCTTTTTTTTTAATAACTAAGTCCTTGTTAAATATGAGTAGCAATATAAATCTGAAACAAAAAATTGCAGTAGCTAGTCTAGTTTACAACATTCATACAACATTCTATGTATTTGAACTTTAAATTGTCTTTTTAATTACATTTATTGCATTTTCAGTCGTAATTCATCAAACTGTGAGCCTGCAAAGTACACTGTGACGCCGGTGCGGCGCAGCGCCCGGCTCAGCTCGCAGGCGGGCGCGCGCACGCCGCTGCGCGACTGCGCCACGCTCAGCCAGGCCTCCGCCCTCGGGCACCCGGTGCGCTTCGTTCCCAATGAACAGCTCAATGGAACACCATAGACTGTCAGCGACGGCTCTAGTACACCCAGAGCTATTGTTTATTACCCTACGACTTCATTAGCCCGAATTCGCGATAAAAATGGATTTACCCCGAAGTGAAATCTCAGTTTTTATCTTGAACTCGGTATAATGAAGCCAAGGAATCAGTGCTTTTTCTAAACTTTTACCAAGCCAATAAAATATTGTTACTTTAATTTTTATTTGTGACATGATATTCTTGGAAGATCTTAAGTTATTTTATGCTCTTACTTAGCATTTTAACACCTTTTTTCTAAAGCGCTCTTGTTGTACTCTAGGGCTGTCGCTGTATATTATAGAATAAAACATCCTGTAGTGTTCCAAATAATAAGCTTAATGAGACATCCTGTAGCATGCCCCAGTACTAGCTGTTATGATTTGAATCTATTTAATAAGTCTGTGTTCTCTTCTTTTCTTTCAATTTTTATTATTTGATTTGTATTCTATTAATTGCATATTTAATTTTAATATATTTGTGTTTTGTATTTGAAATAAAATTTAAAATTATGTGAATTATTAAGACAATGTTTGCTAGATGCGAACGATTGCTTGTAATACTTTTGTAAATAATTTTTAATGTTTATGCGTTACTTTATTTTATATTATAACCAATTATTCTAATGATAATAAATGTGATTTACGAAAAAAGGTAATTTATTTATTTCAAGAATCATTTTCAATACAAATTTTGCTGATTAGCATTTGAACAAACCGAACGCTTTGTTAGGTTTAAGGCCTAAATGGTAGATTGGAACATATGACCATAGTATTACAGACATCGCATTCTCAAGGCGCTTAAAACATTTAATTTTTTAAACCGATTCTCTAAAGGAGGAGGTTCTTTCGTCTATGTGTTTTTTACAAACTTAAACTACATAGAAACAGTAGCGACACCACTCCGTGGTGGTTGAAATCCGTAACTTGTTGAATGTTGCAACATGCTATCGTTAAATATTACTAACTTTGGTGTCCTTAGTAGATTTTAGATAGAGGATTAATAGCCACAATACAATCTCAGAGGTTCGTAAACATGTACGCGAAGTCGACTTGACATTGTTTTGCGTAAGCCACTAAGAAACTACAATCTGTGCACTCTGTATGCCTTATGATAAGTTTTTTGTCTCAATGCGATGAATAAAGATTACTACCACTTATGATCGGAATACAATTTTCCTACAATTTACATTTAAACGATAAGGCACAAGATAACCGTAAAACATAAAAGTTAACGCATAACTTTTTTAACCAAATCGTTTCGTGCGATTCTTTTCTACCAAAAAAGCAAGTCTTTTTTACGCTGGTATCACTGAAAAAAATCATTCATCTGTCAAGTCCACATCTCGCGTATCATTGTCAGAATTTCATTCTTCGTACACGGTTCATTCACATCTGTAAATAGTGTCAAATTATTGACAATTTATTTGAATTTATGAATGTGCGGGTGATTTTTAATGATTTTTAGTATCAAATATAGCCGAATTAAATACAATATTTCATAAATATTCGTTTCCGATCGTTGTGAAGTTTTGTGTTGTGATATTACTGTGATTTTCCGATCAGCTGATTTGATCGCCGTTCGAAATAAAATTGATGACGGTAAGTTCAGTTTATATTTAAATATTCCGTTTCAAATGTTGTTTAATGAGGTTTCATGCAACCTTTAATAGTTATAGCGTAAGGTTTTGTCCTTGTGAGCTCCGTTATTTGCCTGCTACAATATTCAGAACGCATTTTCCTGCGAATTTGCCGCGAGTGCATTCAAAAATTATAACCCTAGGGCCTCATTAGACCAAGTTTGCGATAAAAACGAAGATATTTCATGGGCATAAGGCCTTTTTATTTGCGTGATATCGGTCAAGTGCAGCCGTAGGGTTATACATTCACAAAGCCTTTTCAGTTATAAACGCGTGCAATTTTCACTACATTTATCCTTATGATTCCACGAAATTTCTAGTAACAAAGAGCCAACTGGGAACTCTAAAATGTCATTGACATTTTTAGTAAAAGTAATTTGTGCTATTAATAATTTATTTCTTGAATATTTTAATAACGTTTTGTTAATTATCGTCTCGTGTCCGCTCACTCACGTTATTAGAATCGTGCGAGATTTTTTTGTTCAATTAAAAATATAATTCAATTAACAAAAATAAAAATAAAACAATAATGACTACTTGCTAACGTAACATAAGTGCTACTAGGATAGATTTCTAGATAACATACCATTTTTGGATTGCAGTTAAATTGATAATTACAACAAAAAACTTGGTGAAGAAATTATGGAACTCGACCAATTTTATTCCTTTATCGTCATACATAGAAGTAACTTTTGTTATATTTTTCTACTACCAAAGAAATCTTGAGCTCACGGCCGAATTTTCAGACGCCACTCATATATTTAAGAGCGTCTTACATGTGAATTCCACGCTTAAACTCCAAATTCTACGGCGATCTCGTTTATTTTGGACACCACTTAGATTGAAAATTCTGCCGTCAAACAGATAAAAAAGTCGAAAATGTAATTTGCTATTTTACTATTTTGAATACATCATGATTACGACGTTAACTGTATAATAACTCTTAAATTGAAGCCAAAACATTAAATTGCCTTCCCACATAACATTACAGAATCTTACACTACGGCTTCATTAGACCGAGTTCGCGATAAAAACGGAGATTTTACTTCCGCGTAAGGCCGTTTTTTGATCTGATGAAGTCGTAAGGTTACATAAAATCGAAAACTTGTAACATCAACATACTTGCGTGCTTAATTATTAGAGTCATCTAGACAAGTTTTCGACCTAATTTCATTGAGGGTCAAATAACATTTCACTTGTATAGTTTTGTATTTAAAAGCTTTGTAAGGTGAATAACTTGTGGTGTGACGTTAAAACCTGTTATAGTCGACTTAACTACCGTTCGCGATTTCACACTATAAACCTGAGCGCCCACCGCAAAAGAGCAATCAGCGGGAGATGGTGACTTGAGCCTCAAATGTGCTTGTGTCTCCACCAACAAAGAGCTGAGCTAAGCGAGCCCAACGGCATAACACAGCACGGACACAGCTCGGCTCTCTAGAACAATAGTTCTTTTAGACACATCTCATTGCTCTTTCTCTGTGGGGACACAAGTATGCAGTTTCGTATGAAAGTGCAAAATGGGATCGCCCAGCTCCCGCTCAGCTCTTTACTCTTTTGCGGTGGTCGCATGGCTTAAGAACGGTTATTTTGTTTACATCTCTGTATGCAAGAGCTACTACTACCTACTAGCGAATATTCTAAAAACTTACTTTAGAAAACGAGTAAGCTTTTCTGTGACCTAACATAGGTAATAGGCATATTTCGTTAACGGTCATTTTCGTTCTGAAACGGTCGACAATCTGTATTGTTTTGTACACTATGTTTGATTCAGATGCCATCAACATATGGATAATATTTTGTCCCCAAATTTGCAATAGATTAAAGAATTTAAGACGTTTTTACTGGTCGTCTCTTTAGTTTGTAAAAATATAATAACACTGTAAAATGACATCATTATTTCAAAGCTATTGTTCATTACCTCGTAAAAGACAATAGTGGTTGTCGCACACAATTATCTTACAATTTCAAGCATATAGACTGCATTGTGTTATAATATCGAGTACTTGTAATATCGAACTATGAGTTTTTTTTTTAATACAAAGAGGCATACGAGCAAGCGGTCACGTAGTTTCGCTGAAATAGCGAAACGACCGCTGCCCATAGACATCTGCAATTGCAGATGCGTTGCGTACTCTTAATCTACGGAGGAAGAGACGCATAGCAAGAGGATAATATCTCTTCCTATGCGTCGGGACCCAAATGTAATTTGAAATCCCCCTATACAATAGAATCCTGCACAAAAGAGGTCTTTTTTGACCACGAAAGGTAATCTCGGGTTGCAAAAAAACAGGTAAAGCTTAGAAATGTTTGAATCGTAGATTTTATAGGTAGTACATCGTAATATTTGTAGCTTAGGTGTAAAATAAATGAAAGTACGAGAAATAGAATGTTATTATTATCAGGACCTTGAAGATATTAACAATTAATAAGTATAATTAAATAGTTTAATAGGAACCGAGAGTTGTTTATCGAGCAAATATTTGTCTCTTAAAGGACCTTGTGGTATGCCACTGACAAGGTGCGTGTTTTTTTGTATCAATAAAATTAATGGTAAAGGTTTTAGAGTTTAGGTTTTATTAGGTTATAGATAACACGAGGTTTTATGTAGTTCAACTATTTCTACTAATTATTTTCGTGAAGATTGTTTACTTGTATGTTTTAAAGTATAGTAGCGTGAACAACCGTCAAATCCCACTGGTGTTACTTTCTTTGTCCCTTTGTTGTCTCTTTCTTTTTAAACAAAACGTAAGAGATGACAATATGTTTTCATTTTATAATTTTTTACTTGTCGTATTGTGATGAAACGTTAGTTTTTTCTTTATTCTCGTACAGTATGTTTTGCGTTTCCATATTTCTGAGTCAGGCGCATCTGGCTGTGACGTCATCGTATACCTTGATAAACAGCGAGACGAAAGTGGATATGAAAACATTTAATTTTACCCCTTACTAATAATTGCGAAAGTTTGTATGGATGTTAGCAGGTAAAAGGTTAAAGGTTTCGACCCATGATGGGCTCCATTTTCCGCAACTCCACGACTAGCGCGTACTCTGCGTGAATACATCTTTGAATTTCTTCCCCGATATGTGCAGGTCGCATCAGGATGATTTCTTTCACCAAGAGCGTCGGTAAATATGTACATATGAACATCGAACATCGAAAAACACATTGGTACATGGCGGGACTCGAACTCGGGACCTGCAGTTTACAAGTCTAGAGCTAAACCCCTGAGCCACCGACGCTTTTTTGATTGATCGACGATGTTTACTGGGAATTTTACTGTTGCAAATAGCGTATAGGTTCACTGAGTTCTATTTTTATTTCACGCGGATGAAGTCACAGGAAAAAGGTAGCGTAGATAGATGTTGATCCAGACTACGGATTTATGATTTAAACCTTGAAAATATCGAGTGCAGTGCTTTTTCTAGTCTGAAAATATCAACTTCAATGACGTTAATTGGCCTAGCAAACGCGTAAGATGGACTGTAGTTTTTTGTACATCTACTTGCCTTGTGTTGATTGTTTTTACACGTCTTAAGATAAATATGATAGTTGTTACTAAATAGTAATATTTG
>QDHC01000281.1:175795-188216 GCA_013186455.1 Papilio dardanus tibullus | reverse complement strand
AAGATTTTTTTTAAATTGACCTAGTAGTTCTTGAGTTATTTAAATACATATAAACACATACCTTTCCTCTTAATCTATACTAATATTATAAAGAGAGTAACTATATTTTTGTATAAATTGAAGTAACTCAAGATTTATTTCACCATTAGAAAGCTACATTATCCCCGTGTAACAAAGACTATATTTTTTTAATCCACGCGGACGAAGTCGCGAACTACAGCTAGTATTTAAATAACAATGTATGGCAAAGTAACAACTATTAGTCGAAAAATGGTTTGGTCAACATTTACTTGGATATAATTTTAATTCCACGCGGACGAAGTCGCGAAGAACAGCTAGTAATATTAATATACTCCTAGATAAGTATGTGTAAACTAAATATGGCAATACAGAAATCAGTAAAACGTGTCATATTCAGAAATTGAGGAAAATAATATAAACAACTCAGTTTTCAGAGAATTACTCGTAGCTATGATTAAAATATTCTCACGTTCACAAGACACACGTTTACTGAGATAAGACATATTTGTTAAAACTTTCGTAAGACATTATCGCGATCGCGAGCATCGAGTAACCAGTACTCGCCCTAAAGATGGACTTCCGAAGAGTCCGAAACTAGTCGGTACCGTTACCGGAACAATATACTTGAGTTCCGCCGCATTAATTAGTAAGAGATATTTTTTATTATATTTACTATGTTACTCCCCCTGAAAAGTAACAATTCAAACACTATATTAATTAATAAGGAAATATACTAATCTAAAAATAATAAGGAAAATAGGTCAAATTATATAATAGTTTCCAGTGTTTATAAGTTTTCGTAGTAAACGTTAAACAATCTGTAACAAAGTATAAGTGTAGTCTATATCTATACTAATATTATAAAGAGAGAAACTTTGTATTTTCGTATGTATTAAAATAAATCAAGAACTACTAGGCGGATTCCAAAAATTCTTCCACCGTTAGAAAGCTACACTATCCCCGAGTAACGTAGGCTATATTTTTTATATTCCACGCGATGTCGCGAACAAAAGCTAGTTATATTAATTAATATAATACGCCCCCTGGCGTTTGAACGGTGCACTCTAGATTACAAGATGACTTATTCAGTCCCTTTGCGTGACCTTCGTTTGTTTTTCGTAATGTATGGCAAAGTAACAATTGTTATTCTAAAAATGGTTTGGTAAATATTTACTATGCCTTGGATATAATGTGGTTTTTACTTTGCATATGTCGACATCGCTGCGGGGAAAACCATTTTACTATTTCGTGCAAGAGGAAAATTCCTATCAAGGATTTGATTCAAAGTGTAGATTGTTTAATATTGAATTAATGAAAACTTGATACAGTAGTAGATATCATTGATATGAAAGATTCAATATTTGAAAATGTATTAACAATTACTTTGAAGAGAGAATTTCATAATAATTTTGTAACGTATTTTCTTGAATCGCAACAAAATTAAACTTTATCGCGTGTACATGAAGAATTATGTGAAATATTTGTAATAACATAATTATATATGTTTTTGTTCACATACGTAGGTAATCCGTAAAAACATACATGTTTTGTTCTTTAAAAGCCGAATACTGGAACGTCATTTAAATAAAACAGCGTCTTAAATATAAGGCTACATCTTATTATAAGACGACGTTGTTCTTTTCCATACAAATTTAAACGCCTGTTAGTTTGTAAGTGGCTCTTAATTTAAATAATTTCAGTATTCGGTCGATAGTGTACATGATGAGCGTTCAATTAATTTGTTTGCACGTGCAAGTATCAATTAACATCTCATTCGCAAACCGCTAGTTAATTGCCTGATTATCACCATCCAGTACACTTGATCTTATACGCATAGATAATGTCTTTGTTTACCGGGTCAATGTATGCTGGTCAATGTGTACATGTAGGTCAATGACTCATCTGTAGGATTGCATGCTTATCATTTGCTTGAATAGTTTTGTGGTACAAAAGATGTGTCAGACTTGGAGAAGGGTAAGGCATTTGTTTTTGTTTTATATTATAAGTTGGCAAAAGAGCAATTGGCCAGCTATGTTCGGCGAAATAGCGAAGCAACCGCTGCCAGTGCAATTGCAGATGCGTTGCCTACATTAATCGACGGAGGAGACGCACAGAAAGAGGATGTATCCCCTTGTTTTAATCCCTATCCAATTCAACTGCCCCTTCCCCTCATTTTCTTATAAGAAAAGGATGGGAACTTGTTTAATTATTTTATGATAATGCGCCCTCTGGTGTTTGAACTGTTCACTCTAGGTTACACTATGTCTTATTCATAGTGTTGGGATTTCATCCGGATTAAAACTCAAAATGGATAAATACTCATAATTTCTATCTTTTCGCCGTGATTTTTACCATAAACGTGGATAAAAACTATCTGTCATTTCATAAATGTAATTTAACATGAACATTTTTTTTTATAAATTAACGAGATTGGAATAAAGTAACAACAAAAATAAAATTATTGTATATTTAACATGTTTTGTTAATTAATTTAATGATGAAAAAAACTTTTGTATGCAAAATTATTAGGTACTTCCGCGTATGTCTACCAGGATCTAATGGCAAAAAGGGAAAAAAGAATTGACCCTAGCAACACTGGGGAAATTGGAGTAAAACGTTTCGATACTTTGTTTTCCTGATCATACGCGTTTTTATCCGTTTCGGATAAAAACTCGAGTTGTCAGCCCATCAATACTTATTTAGTTAGTCCCTTTGCGTGACCCACGTTAGTTTTTTTCGTACTTTTGACATTTCGTTATAACCTTGGCCGCTCCCTCGCTGTATGAAATAATGACCTTTGCGTGTATTGACATTTACAATTGTTACACTTGTTTTAGGGTCAGGAGGACGATACAGATAAAAAATGATACGTTTATGTACATTGTATAAAACCGGCTTGATGACCTAGATTTGAATTGTTTACATAGAAATTAGTGTTTACATTTTGATCTTATGATTTTTGTACACACAGTCGAGAGTCCAAGAGAGTTTCTCGCTTATGGTAGCTCATCAGGACCAAAGAATGATCCAGTTATGGAGGTTTCTCGCTTATTCTGGTGTGACAGTAATTATAATTATCTTACAAGTTTTAGATAATATAGATCGGTATAGAGTGGTGGTTATTTGTGGTTCCTCTGGCATTGCAGGTGTCCGTGGGCGTCGGACCAAATAATTTAGTTGATCCGCTGCTCGTTTGCCCCCTTCTCCTATAAAAAAAAAAATCTAAGTTGATTGACCTGTCAGAAACCGAGAAATGTGTAAAGATTAACCAACATTTTTCATGGCCAAGTTGCCCATGTACTTTTTGTATTATATTGTAACATTTTTTTAAACCACATTTTTCCTCTTCACGAAGCGTTTCTTTTAAACATGCTTTTATAAAAACTTTCTCACGCTTCCTTGCCTGAGATAATTAATATTCAATCACGTACAAAAATTTTTAGATATCAAGGTCGTATTCACCATTTTATCGCATTTTGAATACGTTAAGAAGTTCATTAAATAATTAACTTTTAGACGCATTTCGTTACATGAGCGAGAAGGAAGATATAACGCGGTGAAAGTGAAAAAGAGAGCTCTATATTATGACAATTTTTCCTCCCTCTCTCTCTGTCTTTCTCTCTTTCTTAAGCCAGACGTTACGTTTTTTATTTTTGGTTGTGTTGATTTCAGGTTTTATTTTTTTTTAAATATATCTTTCTTTCTTTCCAGATTGAAATGTCAGCGGGTTAGCAAGAAATTAATTGAACACTCGAATTATATTTAAAGTTGAGAAGGGTGAACGCACAGACGTACTTAATTATAAGCTATCACAATGGATCCCGGATATTTTGATATAGAAAGGAAGCAGAACCCGAGGGAAACTGCTAACGTTTTCTCCAAGCTAAGTTACTGGTAAGAATTCCTTATATTTATAATGTAACAACATCTGAAGTTTTAAGGTGAGCGTCCACCGCAAAACAGTAAAGAGCTGAGCGGGTGCTGAGCGGACGCATTTTCCACTTTAATACTATACTGCATACTTGTGTCCCCACCGAGAAAGAGAAATTAGATGAATTGAGATGTGTCAAAAAGACCCTACATGTTCTAGAGAGACGAGCTGTGTCCTAGCTGTGTCAAATGCTGCGTTGACTGCTGTGTCAGAATGATAGCTGCGTTATACCGTTGGGCTCGCTTAGCTCAGCTCTTTGTTGGTGGAGAAGCAAGCACATTTGAGACCGTTCAGCTCACCATCTCCCGCTGATTATTTTGCGGTGGGCGTTCGGCTTTAGTTAGATAGCACTAAACCTATCGCTTATACCCTATACTTAAAAGATATTTGGACACTCAGTTAATTGGTATTCATTTTTTTCAGGTACACTCGACCTATATTTGAGAAGGGTCGTAAAGGACAATTGAGCATATCGGATCTTTACAGGTAATATCATTTCTTATTTGAACTTCATATGAAAGCCTTAACTGACATTTACAATATTGTTGACAGATGTACACCTGGTCACCGAGCGGCGCCGCGTGGGGATGTTATGGCGGAACAATGGAAACATGAAAAACAAAAACAAGGTAGCATCATCTTACTTTTTTTCAATATTATAAAGTGGTAAACGAGCAAGCGTCCACCTGAATTCGCTGAAATAGCGAAGGGACCGCTGTCCATAGACATCTGCAATGCGTTGCTTACCCTTAGTCTACGGAGGAGGAGACGCACGGCAAAAGGATAATTCCTCTTCCTATGCGTCCCCTCCCCCGCCAAATCCACTTCCCCTTGCTATCTTAACTGGCTTAAGGTTTGTAGCCCATCCTAGCTCCTAGCCTTCCAGCCCTAGGACGGTCAAATATAGTCGAGTCCACAACAATGTATGGATCAAAAGAATTATGTTGTATCATGTCGCATTATTATCGTGATACCTGTACATATCGGCGAAGAAATTCAAAGATATAGAGTCGAAGAAGTCGCACTGGGCCAGCGTGGTTGACTATGGCCTAGGCACTCCTTAGGGCGCGCGGAGCCCCTCGATGGGAACGTATAGTGAGCTGGTGATGATGATGATGTGGTATTCAGTCTTCAAACAATGTAAGGCGGCCTTACGTGCTTTAGACTTACTTAGTATTTTATTGTATGTACTCATAATACTCCTACAGTGACCAATGAATCATAACAATTATTACATAATCTTCAATGTAATTCCCCGTTACTAAATACGCTTTTTGATTTATTAACAAAGTTTAATGTTAATTTCAGATAAAAACAAAAAGCCATCATTGTTAAGAACTATAGTGAAAATATACGGTACAAAGTTCATCATAGGAAATTTAATATTTGCATTTGTAGACGCCAGTATTAGGTAAGCTATTATATCAATTAATTAACTTTTAATTTAGTGTTAAAATAAGAAAAAAGTAAACAATACGTATTAATTTGATCGAAGACAGAGACTTTGAAGATGTAAATGACATACAGGCAAAAATAAACCCTAAAACTGCGTCATATAAAGCTCAATTTAAGAAATCACTTTGTTGGTTTCTAACTTAATTGTAATTTTTGTAGGTTATCAATACCAATGTGTTTAGAGGGATTGATCAATTATTTCTCGCCGTCGCACGCGGGCGTCACCGCGAACGAGGCGTATCTGTACGCCCTCGGCGTTGTGGGGTGAGTAGACATATACACTGTCGAATCAATTGTATAAAACAATGTAGTAATACCTCGGTCTCATAAAAACAAAGGTGAGAATAAATTAAAGTGTTTCTTTTGACTTTTTTCGATTTAGGTTGATTAAGGTAGCTCAAACTCACCCGATTATTTTATTAAAAGTCAAAAAAAGAGTCCAAAAGATTTGCAGAATTGAAACAAAATATAAAAATAGAAATGTACAATTACCTTTTGTTGCAAACTCAACTTTATAACCAAGTAGTAAAGTTGACTTTGTGTTGTTTTAGGAAATCAATACAAAGAAAATTTGCATAAAAAATCACATTTATTTGTTCTTAAAATTTACATTACGGTCGCACGGTTCGGCTATTTCGTGATCACTCTATTTATACTGTTTTATGATAAAACAAATGTGTAAGAGTTTTCTAGATGTAATATTAAAGGGAAACATTTTGGAGACAATTACTTACAAACAATAAAATAGCATTTATACGAAATTTTGAACCAAACTTTCACTTAAACAAACACCGGGCGCAAAATAAAACGCATTGAACTCTCTTGAAGGTTCAAAGTTGTGCAGGGAACACGCAAACCGGCAAATGTCCTTGGTATATTTTAAAAAGAGGCTAATCTATAAAAAGGAGCTATAAATTTTTGCTTCTGCATATTGCAGGTTCATGGCAATCAGCGCCAGCATGATCCACCCCATGCTGCTGTGGCTGCTCACCATGAGCATGAAGATCAGGGTCGCCTGCTGTTCGCTCATTTACAGAAAGGTAGGCAAAACAAAACCATTTTGATAATTGGTTACAGCGCTCTCTTTTGTTAAACTTACTCGATTAATTCTTTCAGCTCTTACGATTAGATTTAACGGCAGGAGGCAAAGCTTCCGAGGGTCTGGCAGGTCACGTGGTGAACCTGCTGACGACGGACGCGCAGCGCTTCGACATGGCCAGCCTCTTCATGGTGGACCTGGTGCGCACGCCCATCGAGAGCGTCCTCATCGTCTACCTCATGTACAGACAGATCGGAGTCGCCACGCTTATAGGAGTTTCATTTCTATTGCTGTTCATACCACTGCAAGGTACTATGCGTGTATGGTAACATGATATTTACGTCAGATTAATATGTGTTTACGAATGTTCCTTTGCCAAAGAATCTATTGTCTTCGCTTTTGATTTCTGTAGGTAATTAGAGAAATTGCCGAAGACTTGCTTCCTTGAGATTGCCTTTCTAGGTCTATCCTTTTTCTAAAAGTCTTGTATTCCTGTTTTAACTAGGTTACCTAGGCAAGATATCCAGCAAGCTGCGGCGGCAGACCGCCGTGCGCACGGACAACCGCATCCGGCTGATGAACGAGGTGATACAGAGCATCGAGGCCATCAAGATGTACGCCTGGGAGAACGCCTTCGTCAGGATCATAGGACAGGCCAGGAAGTAAGTAACATACAGAAGACACGCAACATTTTCTCACTCTCAAGACACAACTAAATAACTTCGCAAAATCAGGACAAGCATTCCACCAATCATTCATCAGGAAGATTCGCCTGAAGTCTTCTATCGAAGTGTTTCTTCCGCAGAAAGGAGATGAATGTAATAAAGAAGATGTCCTGGCTGCGAGCGGTGATGATCTCCTGCGTCAAACTGAACACGAAAGTCGCCATCTTCCTAAGTATCATCTCCTTCCTCTCCTTCCAAAATGAGCTGACCGCCTCCAAAGTGTTCGTCATCTTCTCCTACTATGACATCCTTAAGTATACTCTGGTAGACTTCCTGCCGTTAGCTATTACGTTCACTCTGGAAGCGTATGTAAGCGTGAAGAGGATGCAGGAGTTCCTGCTGCTACCGGAAGTTGATAATCAGGATAATGTTAATCTGATAAATATAGAAGAGAAGGTTCCTGCTCATAGTAATGGAGTGTTCGAGAAGATTGGGAACGGGTAAGTTATCTTTTGTTTAAAAAGGTTACTATAGTTTATGGTTTTGGGACTTTCATTATTAGTTTTTCTTTGATGTTTGTATACAGAGGTCAAGCGTACATAAAATCAGAGACGAATCTGGAACGTCTTAAGCCCAACGTATTAGTGGGCTTCAAGGACTACACGGCGCACTGGAGGAACGTGGACGATGAGGCTGCGGATGGCAAGGTCCTCGCGCTCAGTGATATTAATTTAAATGTAAGTTCATTGGTAGGGAAACGGGTTTGGATTGGGTATATGGTCTTCGTATTTTGTGATGAGTACATTGTCTTGGTTACCAGATAAAGCCGGAGAGTCTGACGACAGTCGTGGGCGTGGTGGGCGCGGGCAAGACGACGCTGCTGCAGGCCATGCTGCGCGAGCTGGTGCCCAGCGCCGGCAGCCTGGACGTGCGCGCCAACATCGCATACGCTGCACAGGACCCTTGGCTCTTCGACGCATCCGTACGTATTTATACAGGGTAGAACTGGAAAGTCATGATACAAAGATAGATGAAGATCGAAGAAAGTATGGATGGTGTTCCAGGTGCGCCAGAATATTCTGTTCGGTCAGGAGCTGGATCTGCGGCGTTACAAGCAGGTGATCAAGTGCTGCCAGTTGAAGAGTGACCTCGACATCCTGCCGCACGGTGACAAAACTGTTGTCGGTGAAAGAGGTGAGGATTTGGGGCAATAGTGATTCACTTCTGCTGAGACCTATGTCATTCGATATGGTACATTTGTGTAGGGTCGACGCTGTCCGGCGGGCAGCGCGCGCGCGTGTCGCTGGCGCGCTGCGTCTACCAGCAGGCGGACCTCTATCTGCTGGACGACCCGCTGGCGGCTGTAGATGCTAAGGTTACCACCACAATCTAATGAAATCTTCAGGTGTGACAAATGCGTACATTTGTCACACCTGAATATTACCAGTGTAAACCGTATTTGCAGTTCCTTTGATGTTGCGAATATCTATGTGCGTCGTTGATCACCTCGGTGTTCCCGCCTCTTCACTACATAGTATAAAACAAAGTCGCTTTCTCTGTCCCTATATCCCTATGTATGCTTACATCTTTAAGACTACGCAACGGAATTTGTGCGTTATTTTAATAGATAGAGTGATTGTTGAGTGAACTTTATATGTTTATTTGTTTATATTTTTAATTGGCTATTACGATTAGAGGAGTAGCGCCATCTATCGGCCGGTAGCAGATTTTCTTAAATTACAAGATTTCACTTTCCATCCATAGATGTCATGTCGCATGTCGCAAAAAAATTATAGTGTTACAGTTATAATAGTATCCAAAATAAATAACACTATGTACACAGGTTTTCTGTTGTGTACTTAGTAACTACTACATGAGCTATGAGCAACGGTCAATTTGCTTTTTCAACGAAACCAGGTGGTCGCTTGCTAGTTTGCCACTTTATCATTTAAAAAAATAACAACATTGCACCCGTGCGAAGACGGGGCGGGTCGCTAGTTCTCTTAAAAAAATATACAAATGTTGTTTGTCTCCGTATGTAGGTGGCGCAGGCGATGTACGAGGAGTGCGTGCGCGGGTTCCTGCGCGAGCGCGCGGTGGTGCTGGTGACGCACCACGTGCAGTACGCGCGACACGCCGACAACGTGTGCGTCATGCGCGACGCCAGGGTACGTATACGGACCGATGGAAGACCAGCCTGAACTTGACAATCATAAAACGCACTATAAGAATAACTGACTTCATAAGACCGAGTTCGCTCAAAAAATGGAGATTTTGCTTCAGCGTGAGGCTGTGCATTGCTTGACATCGCTCTAATGAAACCGTAGAGTTACACACAGTAATTGCTGTCTTAAATGGCACCGTTTGAGGGGGGGGGGGCAACTTTAGAATATCAAATGTGGGTAGTCTAAAAAATCTTTTGTATTTATTGTTTTATGTTATTGGTTTTATACAACAGATAGTCGCTCAAGGCACGTACCAAGAGCTGAAATCTGGTGTACCAGAGTTTGAGAAGTTGAAGGAGATGGGGGAGCGCGTCGAAGAACAGAAGCAGAAGCAGAAGGTTGGCTACGAGAAACATGATAGCATTGTAAGTGCCCAGAATCGTCATCTCTTTCATTCTCTTTGAT
Source organism: Papilio dardanus tibullus (assembly GCA_013186455.1). Taxonomy (NCBI): domain Eukaryota; kingdom Metazoa; phylum Arthropoda; class Insecta; order Lepidoptera; family Papilionidae; genus Papilio; species Papilio dardanus. The sequence continues at coordinate 178,475 of QDHC01000281.1, read as the reverse complement.
AGAACAGGACAGTTGCAGTTAATTTCAGGTCAATATTAAGATGATTTTCCACAGTTAGAATTCTTGATTGAAATAACAATCAATTCCCTCACGCTCTTTGAAATATAATGAATGAATGACTTTTGTATAGTGAATGATTTATTAAATTTTAGGTGTACCCCACCAACGCGATTGTTGAGCAAGTGGATATTAGTAAAAATGTAAACTATTTTTTTATATTATTAAATTATTTTAGAATCAATTAGAAAAAGTTTATATTTTTTATTCTTTGTTGGGTTGTTTTAATGTTGTTTAAGTATAGTATTTTTGTAGGTAAATTATAAAAAATCTAGTTTTATGTAAGAGATGTATGTAAATGTAGAATATTGATTTACCTTTAATTATTAATTCGGTAATGTTAAAAATAAAAACTATTAATTTGGTGTCAGGACAACATCCACAAATTGCGGTCCCAGAGGTCCATGTCTGAGGCATCACAGCTCTCCTTCAATATGGACCTCGACAACCACCTGGACCCCAAGTATGAAGGTCAGTAATTACTGTTTATAGGAGTACTTGGCTTGAGTAAGAGGTAAGCTACTCAAATTCTTTTGTAAAAAGAAACAACTCGACTTATTGAATGTTTCATTCGTTCAATAAAGATGTCACGAATTAATTTATTCGATCAGTTCTTCATTCAGTACCTAAGTTCATTGAACGAAAAAAGATTCATTAAATGAATGAAAAAAAGGAAACATTCCATTCATTGAACAAATAAATAAATGAAAAGTTTATTTACCAAAAAAAACTCATTGACATAATAACCTCCTTCTGTTGGAAGTCGATTAAAAACATTTTTATCAATAAAATTCGGGATATGTTTCCTGAACTACTACTACTTTACACTGTGTCTCGTAATTATTCAATTGATTGGAAAAGAATGAAATGGTATAATGAAGACCCTACGTAGCGTTTGTGAACGACTATCTTGACTCGACATGGTTCAGGTGAGAGCCAGAACAAGGGTTCCGTGGACAGCAGCGTGTACCTGGCGTACATCAAGAGCGGCGGCAGCGTCGCCTCCATGCTGCTGCTCTTCGCCCTCTTCCTCCTCGCACAGCTCTTCTACTCCTCCTGCGATGTCTGGCTGAAGGAATGGTTAGTCTTCTTTATAGAGTGCTGTCACACAAGGAAACCTCAAGCACTTTGTTCATGAAAGAAGAATAGAGAAGGGCATCATCCAATGCACTCTCGATGTTATTTTGCTTAATTATGAGTTAAAAAAGTTAAGATATGACATCAAATGACCATAAAAGAATATAACTTTAAACTATGGTGATTTTTACCAACATGTTGTTCGTAAGAAACGGGATTCTTACCACGATTAAGTTGACCTTTACCTTTTTTCAACACTACCGCACCGCAGTCAGCCCGTGACCCTGGCGCATGCAACTGTGCCATATCGGGAGCTCAATCAACTAAATCGTGGTAAGAATCCCGTTTCTTACGAACAATATGATACCATAATAGTATGCTAAATTTCAGGGTGAATTTGGAAGAAAAGAACAGTGCTTACAACTCTGTGAATATGAGTACTACGAACGCTTCTGCTGTCCCTCCACCAGGTGAGACACTGAAGACCTGCATGTCTTGTGATAGGTTTTATTTGGTATTTTATCTTTTGTATTTGCAGACTTCCAGGATATACCAGGGAACTACTTCCATTTGACTCGCAACGAGTGCGTCTACATCTACGCCAGTCTCATCGCCATCTGCATCTTCTTCACCGGCAACAAGCTGATAGTCTTCTACAATACTTGCATAAAGGCTTCCATCACACTCCACGATAATATGTTCAGGTAAGAAGATACACAGCATGTTATGAAATAGTTAACAAGTTCTTGCTATAAATATATTTTTGTTTGCAGAGGCGTGACGAGCGCTCCGATGTGGTTCTTCCACCACAACCCCTCTGGTCGCATCCTGAACCGCTTCTCCAAGGACATGGGGCAGGTGGACACGCTGCTGCCCGTCGCGCTGGTCGACTGCCTCGGGGTAACTCCATGTCCAAATCTACTATGATTTGACTTCATTTTGTTTCACTTGATAAGGTGTCTTCTGTTGCCAGTTCTTCTTGGAAGTGGTGTCGATTCTGGTGGTGGTGTGCCTGGTGAACTGGTGGTTGCTGCTGCCGACCGCGGTGGTGGCCTTCCTCCTGCATCTGCTTAGAAACCTCTTCCTCAACACCAGTCGAGAGCTGAAGAGGGTGGAGGCTATCGGTGAGTTTGAGCTTGTAGCTTTAGATTTTTCTTAAGACAGGTGTTATATATGTTTTTACTCGAGCAGCGCGCAGTCAGAGCCTGAACCAGGCGGCGGCAACGGTGTCGGGGCTGACGACGATCAGGTCTTGCGGCGCGCGGCAGAGGACGCTGGCGCGCGAGTTCGACAAGCTGCAGGACCTGCACAGCAGCGCGTGGACCCTCGTACTCAACACAAACCGCGCCTTCGGCTTCTGGATGGATATGGTCTGTTGCCTCTACCTCGCCTTCGTCACCTTCAGCTTCTTCCTGTTTCTCGGCAACGGTGAGTCAGGCGCGGAAAGTGGACCTGAGGAGTGAGAGTAACAATGTCTGATGGTGTATTGTGTTGCAGACACGATGGGCGGCAACGTGGGGCTGGCCATCACGCAAGTGCTGGGGCT
>QDHC01000281.1:162778-175476 GCA_013186455.1 Papilio dardanus tibullus | reverse complement strand
ACCGTGCTCACCATCGCGCACCGCCTCAACACCGTCATGGACTACGACCGCGTCATCGTCATGGACAAGTCAGTCAAGATATACACGGAATATGTATTCTAGGTGGGATAAAGTGGACATTAACAATAGCATGTGTGTGCAGGGGGCGCGTAATGGAGTCAGGTCATCCGTACGAGCTGCTGACGAGCGCGGCGGGCAGGCCCGACATGCAGCCCCGGAGGACGCTGCTCACTAAGAGCCAGGTGAGCACTGCCCGTGTTACACTGTATCTTACACAAGCCGAGGTATAGAGCGAGTTTGTGACGTGGTACCGTTGCAGGCGCCCCTGGCGATACCCGAGAACTTCCCGTTCGAGGCGGAGCGCCCCGCGGACGGAGACCTCAACGAGACCTTCGTGCTCTCTCGTGACAGGATCCGAACATACTCTAATAGGTACGTACCACACACTACTCGATATTTGACTTGGCACGTCGGGAATAAGGACACTTTTACACCCGACGTGCCAACTCGAGGTGTAATACGCATATGATTGGTAACTGCATCATATGTAACGCCAGTGTCGTGGTGTGCAGGTCGGAGGCGGAGCAGCAGGAGGGCGGCGTGTTCAGGTCGCTGGTAGAGCAGACGGGCGCGGAGACGGCGGCGCTGCTGCACCGCATGGCAGAAGAGGTAACACTATATAACTATCATTATTTGGCAGTATTTTTAACATTTTTAATGCATTTTGCTTCAAATAAAACAAATCAAAATATTGCTTTTGTTTGCAATAATTAATAGGTATTTGTTTTCATTACAGAGTTACAAAAAACTACAAGAAAGAAAGAAAACGTCCTAAACATTTAAAATACAATTTAATCTATTCAAGTGCCTTTACAAGGTTCCTTTACGAATAGGCCATTTTTTATAACCTTAACCTAACCTTCATTAGACAGAGTTCGCGATAAAAGCGAATATTTTGCGTGACACCCGTCTAATGAAGCCGTAGGTTTACACATAATTGTTTGATTTAAGGCTGGACCTTAAAGTTGAATATTTTTAATTATACAGCATATCCTATGAATATCAATTTGTATAAAAATTAGTTGAATTTTACTTATGTCTGTTTGTCACAGAAATTATTTGATGTTTTAAAATGTTCCTAAGGTATGTATATTTTTATATTAATTTGGATCGTTTACGTATTATAAAAAATGTATATGTTAAGTATACAAACACAAAGGCTGGCGAAAAAATTTTGAACGCATTAAAAAATTAACAAATATAAGGTAATTTACACGTACTTAAACTTCAGGTAATAATATATTTCGTCAGTGAAAACCCACGCTTTAAATAACATAAAAGGTGCTAATTTTGAATATGTATTTTTGAATAAGAACTGCTTACTTAAAATCGAATTTACTCGTTCAGTTTAGTCAATTTGAACTACATTGTACTTATTATAGAGATTTTGAAAAAATCCTTATTAAAACAAAGAATTTGATGTATATATGTACAGTGGAACCCGAGTAAACGAGAGTGCAAGGGACCGCAAAACTTACGCGCTTAAGACTTGTACTCACCAGGATAGTATTTTAGTCTAGTAGCAAGCAGCAAGTATCCGAACAAAGGATTTACTTTTTTTTATATTAAAAAAGAGTGGCAAGCGAGCAAACGCCCACCTTGATTCGCTGAAATAGCGAAGCGACCGCTGCCTATAGACATCTGCAATTGCAGATGCGTTGCCTACCCTTAATCTATACTAAAATACTAAATACCGAACAGCAACATTTTAGTATAATACTATTATACTAAAATGTTGCTGTTCGGACACGTTTAGTTACTAAATTACTATCCTAGTGCGTAGGTTTAGGCTTAGTAAATCCTTTGTTCGGATAAATGCTACTTGCTACTCGACTAAAATACTATCCTGGTGCGTACAAGGCTTTATACAGGTTTCTCTCTATTCAGGTTTTTCGCTTATGAAGATTGTCCGCCGAGACCAAAGAATGATTCGCGCTTTTCCAAGTTTGAATGTACATAATTGTCCAATAATTGTAATTATTATGGTCAAATATGGAAACGTCATTTGAAATATGTAACAGCGTCCATTTTATCTATATTCCATACAAATTGTTACGTGTGTTAGATTGTTAAAGCATTAGCAGCGTTTCAATATTCGGTCGTACTTTATTTTTTCCTTTAACAATACATCTTCATCAAAGAATCTTATTTTTTTTCTCATTTGAATAATTAAAAAATAATATGCAAATGTATCCTTTTTTCGGCACAATGAGACTTAAGTAGTATTTTAATTAAGTAAACAAAGAGATATTATACATAGAGGGAGCGCTCCATACTAATTTGACGTTAAAATCCATGCCGGGAAAGAAATTATAAAAAAAATCTCGCCAGTATCATGAAAAAATTTACCAAGTTTGGGAAATAGTTTTTTTTTATATTCTACTGGTTATTACCAGTAGAATGAACTAAAAAATTCATCAAGATGTTAATTATCGTTTTTAATTATTATTATTTTATTTAAAACAATTTAAATCCGAACAATGTTTAATAAAGACTATTTTTGTTTTATGGATTAATTGCAATATTAAACTTTAGGAAATACTATGAAATAAAATTTGAAATCTGAGAAAAGAGGTTACATTCGGTCGACTTTTTATGTCGGCAAATATAATTTAGAGGTCAACACTAGTGGAAATCTTCCTACGTGAGACCTCCGGAGGTCAAAGAAAATGTCTCACTTTTAGGCTTCGAGTGTTCCATCTATAGTATAATATATCTTTGTAAGTAAAATTGTGATTATTATTTGCCAGTATTTAATTTGGTGTTCGCTTTTAAAAGCGTATTATTTTATAATTAGTGATGGGCATAGAGTCGAATAGGCCAATGTTATACAGCTACAGTTTTACTCGAATAGATTTTTTTGAATAGGCCAAGTTGAAAATTTCGCGATTCAGCTTATAAATGTTATATATTAAGACTACTTAAACATAGAGAAGCATTTAATATGGGTTTTAATATTTTGAATATGTCTTTTCTGTTATGCCCAAACCAGTGAGCCTGAGGCATGTCTAGCGAATTTTTAATCATAGTGTCAATTATAAATATTATTAATAATTATTATTTATGTAGTAAAATAGTTACTAATGTAGGCGATAACGGGGGGCGTAGGGGAAATTATTATAAAATACTTTATTGTCCTATTATCGCTGTATTTGTGATATAAATGTTACTATCAATGAATAAATATTATAAACAAATATATTGTTTTATTTTTAAACATAATTGTTGTACAACATAGTGAAGCCTACATCTCTTTTTCCTTAACCTATTAGTCGCACGACTGCGTGCGATTGCTAAACGCATGTTAGTCGGACAGTTAAAAAACAGATAAACAGCTACAAGCCCAGTAATAAAGAGGAGTAAACCTTGTCGATATTATGTAGGGCCTATCACAAAGATGATAGAAAGTTTCGTACAGCGACTTTAGACTTGCGCGGCGACGCTACTGGGCGCACTCATGCATGTAGGGACAAGGGTGGTTATTTGCTTTCACCGACTAAAACCTCACGATGTCCGCCAGCTGCGTTGACAAGGCGCGCGGGATGCCCAAATGGCACACCACCGCCGCCTCTAATGCCTTGTTCGCATTAGGATAGAATTTTAGTCGAGTACCAAGTATCCGAAGAAACGATTTACTAAAATGTTGCTGTTCGGACACGTTTAGTTACTAAATTACTTGCTACTCGACTAAAATATTATAGTATGCTAGTACAAGGCATGATACGCGTTAAAATAATTTGCCCAGATAGGCACTAGGGAATCAGGTCCCTAAACCTGACCACCCTAAAACTCCCTAGAAGCATAAAGTATACCAACAAATAGCATGTTCTGACTGACTTGACGAATAGTTTTTCGTGATAAGCCTCCTGTGTAATATGTATTTTATGTAATTTTACCACCTGACTGTCAATTGTTACATCTATATCTATATATAATATACTAATATTATAAAGAGAGAAACTTTGTATTTATGTATGTATTGAAATAACTCAAGAACTACTGGGCGGATTTCAAAAATTCTTTCACCGTCAGAAAGCTACACTATCCCCGAGTAACTTATTTACTTGCGCGCAAATGAAGTCGCAAGCAACAGCTAGTAACAAATATAAACATAAAGGTTCTGATTCAACGAGCGTTACACATTGATGAGTTGCCGGAGTCCTATTGTTCATAACATGTTAACAAACAATGCCAGATAACTTAATATTTATAACAAGTATGAATGCTCATAGAATAATATTAGTATTTTGTGAAGACATAGTATAGTAAATACCATCTAAGGCTCTCTAAAAATCTGTTCACACTTCGTACAGACCAGGGGGCTTACCCAAATTATCTTTAAATTGGCGCTATCGCTGATGGAATCGATAAAAATATATGAAACAGACAATGACAATCGATAAATCATGTTTGGTCACGTGTGAGATATCAAACGTCGTTGTCAGTTGCAAACATTTTTGATGTTCGCTATCGAATTACTTTGTACCGCATGTACTTTTAGTAACCCCTCTGGGCGGAAAGCGAAGCGGATTATTATCGCAATGAAAATTTAGTTTTGTAGTCTTTTTTTAATCAAAAGCAAGGGAAAAAACAATCATAGGTAACTTATCTCATTATTTTCCAGGAGCTTATATTTTATTTTTTAATCCTTACTGTTGGGTTGTTGAGGTCATGATTTGTTGCTTATATGTGGGAATCATAAGTTTTTGTTTATAATAAAATTTTTAAAATATAAATATACCATTTCATCGTGCTCACTGAGTCATATGAACTGCACGTGTATGCAAATAGTTGCATTTTTGTGCATTGTTTGCACGTTATTAAATAAATTAAATATGCAAACGTTCAGATTATATTAAAACACTTTTTATAAACTACGGAACATTTCTTCAAATAACCAATGTGCAAGGTAACTTAGAAAGCAGAGGGTCTAGCAAGTTGGTCGAAACACTTATGTGCAGCGCCGATACCTGGGCCCATCATGATATCGGAGGGTAAATGATGGTATATGGGTTCACGGACGTATTCCCTGTTGGACCCTCATCTTACCTTAATCCGGAAAACCGAAGGTATGAGTATATTGTAAGTACTGTACTTCAACCAAGATACCACGATAAAGTCCAGTACTCTTGTTAGTCATAGTTAACGTGATATTACTCGTCCAAAAATAAATCTTACGTGACCAGTTTTAAATCTAGTTTTAGACTAAGTAGTTTTAAATAAAAATTCAAATATAAAAAATTAGATACTGGAATACGTATTCAAGATAAATTACTAATTATTTTATGACAAATTATTCTTTAAATAAGATTTGACTTTAAAACATTGTGAACAAGAAAAATTAAACTACAGTTATTCTTCCTCTTCAACAATAATAATTATAATTTATAATACAAAAAGCAGTGTTGATGTTAATTTCTTGACAGTTGATATATTATACGTTTATATTAATTTTAAGTAATTACTTATATAATTAACAATGCACTCAAGAAATTCTCACGAAACCAACAAAATGAATAAAAGTTAAGCTATGACAGTAAACAATTTAACGATGATTATTTTTTTACTTAATAAAATAATCATAAATATATTTTATTTAGCGACTTCGTCCGCGTGGAATTAAATAATATAGCCCATGTTACTCGGGGATAATGTAGCTTTCTAATGGTGAAAGAATTTTTGAAACCAGTCCAGTAGTTCTGGAAATATTTCAAAAGAAACAAAAATACGAAAATACAAAGTTTCTCTCCTTATAATATTAGTATAGATTAGTGGATGCAAAATTCTAATAGACTATTACAGTGGTAGAGCCCGCTTTAACATCTTCGCACGACTTGTCCGGCTCGCCCGCTGACATACCACGACCACACAGAAGACAGGCGTCAAATGGAAGCTATTCCGTGTTTCGTCTGGTGAGTGTGGTGCCGGAGGACTAACTTTTAATCCACTTTCCCTTCCTATCCTTTTCCTATAAGGAAATGATGGGCAGAGGGAGTGGATTTTCCGGGGGAGGGGACGCATAGGAAGAGGAATTATCCTCTTGCTGTGCGTCTCCTCATCCGAAGATTAAGGGTCGGCAACGCATCTGCAATTGTAGATGTTTATGGGTGGCGGTGGCTTCGCTGTTTCAGTGAGTTCAGGTGGCCGCTTGCTCGTTTGCTACTTTATAATATAAAAAAAAGACAATAAATTATTTAATTAAAAAGTTTACTATTTTTTTTTATTTTATCTATATTTCTACATTGATAATACTGACGATATATGTTACTGATAAGTTCTTTCACCATTAAAAAGCGACTTTATCGCTTAATAATATAGTTAAGATATATTTCTTACATTTAATATCATAATAAAAAAAGAATGGTATTGCCATCATTAAAGCTTTTAACTTAACCGCGGACGAAGACGCGAACAAGAATTAGTCTTATTATAATATTAATTACTTGAGAACTACTATAATGCATTTTAAATAATTAATAATTATACATACATTATTACATACTGCGTTTTCAATGGCCTAATGGTTTGGGATACGAATCGCCGGTCGTGTGTTCGAATCCCGACATTGGACTATTGTGAACCATTTCCTAAGACAAGCTTTTTCAAGCTTACCAGGTATGGTTATACGAAATATTAGTAGATTAACTAAACTGCTAATAGTTTCAATAAAAAGTAGCATTTTATTTTATGCATCGCGTAGTACTTATGCAGTCAAATAATATTTAAATTTGATTCGCTCGTTTATTAAAAACCACAATAGAAACACGTCAATAACAGGATTCATCAGTACTAATTTTATTACAGTTTTTTATACATTCAAAAATATATTTGTGACCTACAACAACCTGTTTGTTAGCCGTTTAAGATGGTAACGATCGGGACTCGGAATAAGAAGAAAAAAATGGCTACAAAATAAAATACTGGTTTAATTTCGAATCAGGTTCCTTTAGGATATAAATAATCAACAATCAAAGTGCAAAGATTTGGATATTTTTTTTATAATACAAATTAACAAACGAGCAAGTGGCCACCAGGATTCGCTGAAAAAGACGAAGCGACCTCTGCTTATAGACATCTGCAATTGCAGAAGCGTTGTCTACCCATAATCTAAGTAGGATACGCACAGCAAGAGGATAATAACAGTATTCTTTTATGTATTGTAAAAACTCAAAAACTTCTGGGCCTATTTAAATTTATGCACTATTATAAAGCTACATTATAACTGGGTGAAGGTAACATTTTTCCCACGGACGAAGTCGCGAGCAAAAACTAGTTGCTTTATATCAATAAGTTCTTTGATTATTTAAGATGTTATTCAATTGTTATAAGAGTGATACAAATCCATTCTTCATATCGAATGTTAATGTAATGGTTTCATTTTACAATTGAAATAATATTGTATCTCACAATTGATACTTATGTGAATTCTTAAAATAAAGAGGTGCACCTTGTTAACGAGTAAATATTTAAATATAACGACTTCATCTCATGTCATTTTAGCATTTTTTCGTATGAGATTTATAAGATAACACTGCCTTTCGGGGGAAAGACAGGGTGAGATTTCTACTGAATAAAACAAAAGGGTCCCACGATCTTCAGCGGAACCCAACGTGACAGTCTTTACTTAACTTCTGCACGACCCAAGAAAATATTTCCTATGGCCTATGTTATTTAATGTAACAGCAATGGAAAATCCTAAGACACGGTTGGAGGAAATTCAAAACTATATAGCGTATCCAATAGATATTTATATACCTTCTTAGTTCCGCATAATTACGTCCATTCTCATAACATCTGTTATTTATAACATTGTTAAAATGTAGAGCTATTATTAGAAGGGGGCGCAAAAATTCTCTCTAGCAAAACCATCGCATTTTGTCTGTGACTTTTGCAGTACCGTCAAGACTACTTAACTACATTATTTGGATGAAAAATATAAAACTCTGATGTCTGCGGTCTTGTATGTGTTAATGCGGCTAATAAAAGTAAGTAGTACTGGGGGGTTATCCAAAATATCTTTCGATCGGCGATATCGCTGATGGAATCGACGATGTATAAAACTGAAAATGACGTTGGATAAGTCATGTGCTTGTCACCACTAAGATATCGAACGTCGTTGTCAGTTCCATTCATTTTTGATATTCGGTATCGAATCGCTTTGTAGCGCATGTACTTTGGGTAATCCCCAGGGTCGAAAACGCCTCGTACTGGCATAGAAAGAATAGAAATGCAACAGCAAAGCATCAATCTATCATTGTTAATATGAAGAACCATATGTACTACAACTAGTAGTACGTCAGTAGTAATAGGTAGCGTTTAAGATGTTAATATCCTGTTTTCTCTCGTCAATAGGTTAATGTTTCTATTAAGTTTAAATGTAACTAAGTTAGTAAGTTGTGGAGCCGCCTCTGTTGTACTACGTCGCCGGCGGCTACTTAAACAACTTGCAAATTAAACACAATCATTTTATACAAAATTCAAAACAAGAGGCATGTGTTTATCGCCGGCATTCCTTGATTGTCTTCCACTCAGGCTCGTTCAGTATTTGTGTTAATAACGTGCTTACGTGCGGACGACGATTTAACATTATTAAATATATATTTTTAATTAAAAAATATATTATTTATTAATTTTTTGGACGTTTCGCCGACGAGTGAACTGTGAGTATTATTTTAATTCTTTTTTATTAATTTAGATATAAGATATTCAACAAATATGGAGATGTCATTGAATTTGGTTCACTACTTTCTTCTGCATTACTTTACATGCAAATGCATTTGACTTATCAAAATACATTTTGATAAGTCAAGAATGTCTTAGGCTTGTATAATGTCGCCATTCTAACCAAATTAATTCGTTATATTGAGGACAGTTCTTACATTTTAAATATCTCGTTGCCTACTTTTTATAATGGAAGGTGACAGATCAAATAGAAGAGCTTACGGGAACTTAAATTGCAAAAAAAAACGTGACCCTGAGCGCTATGTATCTGCAATAAATTAGGTAAAAGAAACTATCTTCCTACCAACCTATGGCACATCTTTATAAACTAAAATTAAGCTGCTAAACTCTCACGCGTTGCTTCGGTGACGGTACCGACTAGTTTCGAACCCTCGGGGGCTCTTCTTCAGGAATGAGTGGGACTTCTGTTACTTCTGTCAGTTCGAGACGGGCCGCGACCGTGACGTAACAAAAGTCCCACTTATCCCTGAGGAAAAGCCCCTGAGGGTTCGAAACTAGTCGGTACCGTCACCGAAGCAACGCGTGACTTTTGAGTCGCTTAATTTTAGTTTAGTAAGAAAAATGTACTGAAATTACTTAATACCTGTACTCTTTCTATACAACGCTTTTCTTCAAAAGACACTTACCATTCTTATAGCAGTAGAAGGGGAGCGGGAGAGAAATAGAATCGGTGGACATGGTGGTCAGATGAGACGCGGAATTACTTGCAATTCTTCGTGATCCTGGTCTCGTGGTGGTTCAGATGGGCAATTCGTACAGCAATTAATGCTTCTGCTGTGGACACTATAATGTTGAACCAAACATATGAACTTCCAATTTTCTATACCTTCTAAATGTATATTTAGAGTTCTCGACTATGCAGTTTTTATTACAGACATATCTGACGTAGGTATTCTAGACATTTTAAAGGTCAGAGTTAAACCATAAAAACAGTTTTATTAATAGCATTATTATTAGTAGGTATGTGAAATTTTAAATACTATCAAGTAGATAGGACTCATATGTACAATAAAGTGTTACATCGCTTGATACTGGGGTAGATACGTTCGCGATCAAAAATATGCGAAAATGTGCAGGTCGATGAAGTCTACGTTTGAACGAGAGAATGACATTTTACTCAAATCTGCCATTGAAGCTAAAGATATTAAATGTTGTAGATGTTTAAAGATTTATAATTGTGGAATTAAATTTTTTTTTTGTAAAATGCTAGTTGCTTAATACGTACCGTAATATAATTCGTGTAAAACGGAAATTTTAAAAAGCATCCAAAAAAATTAATGTCTTCAAAAATATTCCATAACATTGGAAGATTTTTTGTACGTCTTTTCGACTACAATGCGTGTAATAAAAACTAATTTATATAAATATAACATTGTCTATACTATTAAAAGTTGTGAATTATAATATTTGTAGACATGTTAATTGGAATTTAAAAATAGTTTTTTTGTTGCTTATTTACCCGCGCATGTAGACGCGAACATAAAAATGGATACGAAATGTGTTCGAATAATTAATTAACTATACATAATTTAGTTTCTGATGATATCGTAAAACTTAATAACGATATTAATAAAAAAAAGGCAAGAAAGCGTAGTTTTAATGACCTGAATTGGTCTCCTCTGGATAGTTCCTTTTGGATAGTTCGTATTTTTTTGTTTGGTTTAAGTAGCTTACACTGGTAACTAACAAATTATGAATCCCCTTGGAATCCTTTCAACATAGGACAACGGTATAATTTCAGATTTCAAAAATGAAAAAGGATAAATGTGTTTACCACAACGAAGGGTTTGAGGTGACAGAAGAATTCGATAATATTAAAAGAAATAAAACGAATGAATTTAAAAATAATGAAGTCAAAAGCAATCATGATAAGGTCCGTCGCTCCTTGGTCTGTCATCAGAACAACAAGATGGAGTATCGTAACACAATAGATGGTTACATCGACATGATAGTCGCCACAGACTCGGACGACTACGCGGCCCCAGGGTCTATATCTAGCGATGTACTACGTCATGTCAATTCGAGGAAAACAAAGAAGAACGATGATGTTAAAGTTAACGAAGTAAGAAAGAGCCGTCGGATGTCATCATCCAGTTCGGACAGTTACTACACATTCAGTGGCCCTGTTTACAAAAGCTTTAATGAAAAAGCGGTCAAGAAATCATGGACGCGGCGGTCGTTACGCGAAGAAAAGAATGAAGAGAAGCCGTGAGTAATTGATGATTTTTTATGTATTTTAAACTAAATGTAGATGATTTTATTAAAGCTGGCTACAAACGGTCAGTTTATTAACTGTGCAGTTAAAACTAACGTACACATGTCAATTTGAACTGCACACTCGAACTGTGCAGTTCTCAGTTTTGCCTAGGCACGTTAGTTTTAACTGCGCAGTTCAACTGTACAATTAAAACTGAGTGTCTGTAGCCGGCTTTACGATTTGGAGATGAAAGCTTTTTGGAATATTTTTAAGTAACATCTTATAACTAAATAATATACATAAGTAGTTATAGGAAATAAAATCAGTTAGTGTTGGATGTGGACCGGTTTCCTAAATAGTTAAATGGTAAATTAGCACGTGGCATTCGTTAATCGCACGAGTTAACATAACTCTTTGAGATTGTTAGCAATTGTAGGTTATTTAAGTATATCTAAAGGTGTGGTCAAAACTACATTAATCCTGTAGGAAATTGCAAAGTAGCATTATCATCTATACTGGCCACAGAGTACAATACACTTATCGGAGGACGAGGATACTGGCTGCTTTTTTTTAATATTAGTAGGTTTTTGTTCATTTACTAATATTTACTTTAACCATTCCTAGTAAGCTTGAAAAAGCTTGTATTAAGATATGATATACGACAATAGTCAAATGTCGGGATCTGAACTCACGACCGCTAGACCGGCAGTCCGTACCCCAAACCATTAGCCTATTGATCGTATTATTCAAATATTATTTTCTTTTTTAAAGAATTTAAATTAAGAACCGTCCATGGTATGTGTAAATCTAGTTTTAATTAAAAAACAATTACTCTACATGTTGATTATAACCTTTTTAATTGTATCAAGGTTAATACATGAGATGCATGCGACAAATTCCTAACTAACTACTGCGATGACTTTGAAATCTATATCAGGGCTTCCAGGACAGGAGACAAAGGTGTATTGTTTTTAATTGTACTTATGGAAATTAAATTATTTTTATTAGAGATTAATTTATAAAGCACTTGTTTTTCCGCGCGTAAAGTTTTTAAAATAAAAAAACGGTCACGTGGTCAGACTCGGCAAGAAAACAATGAATATTTTCATTTCACATGTTTTAGTTTAAATATTTTTTTTGTTTTTTTTACACACATAATTATTACTTTGTGATGGAAGCGAAAAAAGCAACTAATTATATAAATTTATCTAAGATTTATACACACTCATATATCTACTTTGTATACATAAATAATTACAAGGCGAATGTTTTTGTAACAAAGAAGTTTTATTGCCTCTTCAAATTTTTAAGAATTATAATAATAGACGTTCATTATATCCTTATATTGCGAATTAAAAGTGCTAATTAATGTATTTTTAATATATTCATTTTGATTTTTTTTTCTTATACGAGACTAGTAACAACAGACCTTTAGCTTCATATCATTTTTACAAAACTGTAAATATCATATTTGGTTGTGTTTTTGGACATATGCCCCTTATTCCGAAAATATGTAAAAAGTACTGCGTTAAACGAGGACCAATAAGTCGTCGGTTATACGATACTGGAGGACACTCGGAACCAAATAAGATAAACCAGAGGTCTCATTGGACCATATCATGTATCTTAAGAAGTACCAGGAACAAGGATGTTCTGTATTTTGGAATACATTTTATGAATGTACCAGTACCAAACGTAG
>QDHC01000281.1:149840-162505 GCA_013186455.1 Papilio dardanus tibullus | reverse complement strand
AGCACATATCGGTATGTGGGACTCACCCTCCTAATGAGGGCATACCGCACTAAACCACCTTGTTCCCTCTTGTCCATTATCGTGGGCGAAGCGGGCACGGCAAGTAACTTCCGCACCGCCCACTGGCCGCCTCAAGAAGAGGCCCTCGAACGCCCTTAAAAGGGCGCTGCGCCTAAAGGCGTCCCTCGGAAGACGGCACAAACGGCGCAAACCTGCGGCGCAACCTACCCTAAGACTACCTAAGCCTGAAGAGCGGCATAATATTGCAAGGGAAGAATGGTGTGGCACTTACAAACTTGACGCCCCGTTCACCGCCTGCAGGTGCCATATAATTCCGGAGTCAGTCAAGTCGAAAAACACAGGCCAATAGTCAATTGCCTGCGATGGTGCCCAGATGCACCGCTTCCCTTAAGCGGGAAACAGTTATAGCGTGAAAGCCGAAATCCTTCAGCGACCCTGTACACTGACTATGAGATACCGCGATGAAGTTTGAAATCCGACTGGTCACCGACTACCTCACTCCCCGCAGGACCCCGCGAGCCCCGCGCTCATCCGCAACAGTGGGGTTTTCAAATCTACCCATTTTACCGCGAAATTCAAATGTCTGTACCGAACTGGTATACTTTTTTTATTTAAAAAAATAATTTTTTATGTTGTCATGTCATGCTTTTCTTTGACTTTCCTTGAAAATATATCTCTTAAATGCATTAAATGCATTGCACACAATGTAAATCTAGAAATAAAAACATTGACTTATTTAAATAAAGATAAAAATAATTTCAGTAAATATTTTGTTTGTGAAAAATATGTCTTTATCAAATCATAATTTTCTGCTGTGAAAACTTTAATATTATTTTTCCCCTGCATGTCTATGGCTTACTGTGTCATAGACGATAGAGCGGGCGTGTAGGTGCAGCAACAAACAATAGACAAACAATATTTAACTACCACTAGAAAAACATAGCGAGCGATAAGATAGGATGTGCCAGTTCTCTTCAAACAGCTTGTATGACGTCAAATAATCTTCAAACACGCAAAGTCCGAGAATACAATATAAAATTATTTATAAGCTTGTATTTTTCCATGTTTTGAGGGGTCAACTTTGTTACCTACATAAAATCAATGTCCCCTCAACGTTCCTTAACAATTGAATTTATTTTCATACAAGATGGTTATTACAAAAAGGAAAGATTTACATTTTGTATGTATTGAAATAACCTCAAAAACTACTGGGCAGATTTCAAAAATTCTTTCAACGTTTGAAAGCTACATTATCACAGAGTTACACGGACTATATGTCTCCGCACGGATGAAGTTGCCAATAACAGCAAGTAAAATAATAAGTAAATTAACATTTTCCTTCTTATTAAGACTTTTTAATTATATTCTAATGCTTGGGATTGGTCCGTCGAACGTTGTGCAGTATACACCGACCGGGATAACTGACCCGATGTGCATAATTAAATCTATGACAAAAATTGCCTTAGACTACGTTATACGTATATTGTGTATGAATACCATTACGGTTTTAAACCTGTAATATCATGTCTCAAGCCTGGAAAGTATGAAAAAATAGTTTACCGAAAATACGCTTGGAGCGCCTAAATCCTATTTGCTACGTCACGTCCGGTTTCTGGACGTATGACCATACTGTATCTGTCCAGTATTTTTTCTTTTATGACATTATCTATGTCTAAATAGGTTTTATAGATTTTTTGACAGAACTAAACGCGTTAGCAGCACTTCTTCCACCGGGCCAAGGTTTATTGTTTACCTATAGCAATTTTGCAGCACACACGAGCTAACGTGATATCGTATCAGTTAATTGTGATAAGCAATTATTATCAGTGTCGTCTGACATATTTGTAAATTATAATATCGTTATTAATTGCAGTTTACAATATATTAATTTACCTATATTTTGTACGTATTAATTGTAGAGGAGGATTTATTAGTAATTACCTGTTGATCGCGACTTCGCTCGTGCGGAATTAAAAACAAAAGCTTATGTTACTCGGGGATAATATAGCTTTCTAATAGTGAAAGAATTTTTAAAATCGGCGAAGTAGTTTTTCAGTTATTACAATATATATAAAAATACAAAAATTCAAAAATGCGAAGTTTCTCTCTTTATAATATTAGTGTAGATAGACAAGCATTTAATTGCGTTTCACTAAAAGTGTACAAGTCTCCTTCGAGTTCAACACTTTCTCGCTATCCCTGTCTTTTACAAAGGCAATGACAGTGACAGCAATATCGTACAGATTAATCTATGCATCTTAAAACAAAGTTTAATTGGCATGTGCTACATTTATTGGCAATTTAATTGCTTCAGAATATAAAATCTATTTAAGTCCGAAGACGCCAAACGTTTTATTATGCGCCCGAGCATACCGGTGCGTCTAGATTTCTATTTCTATATCACAGATACTAAAATTGTACACACATCAAGAAGTAATTCTTAATTCCCTTTGTAACGATCCTTGCAAACCTCGTTTACAATTTTATTTTTCATATTCTTACTACGTAGGCACACTTTATACATTGCTTATGTCATTTATTTTCATATAGATAAACTAGCTGTTGTTCGCGACTTCGTTCGCGTAGAATTAAAAAATATAGCTTAGCTACTCGGGGATAGTGTAGCTTTCTAACGGTGAAAGAATTTTTGAAATCGGCCCAGTAGTTTTGGACCAGATCAGTAGGTTTATTTCAATACGTATAAAGTTTCTCTCTTTATAATAGTAGTAAACACATTTTTTTTTAATAAATAGCCTCTTTCCGCACAAATGTTTGGAAAGTTTGAAATTCATAACCCTACTTTAATAATAAAATGACAACAAATAACATAATTAGTATTGTATTTCTTTATTGTATTATGATAAATACATACAATATTGTATGTGTGTAAACTATGTTGTGTACGGAACATACAAACATTAGCATCTGTCTTTTAAGATTGTTTACAGTTATAAAACTGCAGATGTGGTTCAGTAAACTACAATAGCATGTCCGTAAATTGAGACTTGAAGATATAGTCAGTTATTTATGCACACTTTATAGCTACATCGTCCGTTTATGGTGTTACAAATAGATGAATACATCAACATAACATACAGGCCGTTTGCAGACTTAAAAAATAAAAATCGGACAACTGTGAGGAGTTATTAGCTTTTTTTTTTATAAGAGAAGGGGGCAAACGAGCGACTGAATCACCGAGGTGATCTTCGACGCATAATAATATATCTTTGACTTAGCCTATGTTACTCAATGAAAGATGTTTTTAAATAGGTCCGGTAATTTTTGAGTTATTTCAATATCAAATCTTTCTTCTTTCTAATATTAGTATAAATGAAGAAGTAACGATCAGAAAGGATTAATAAATATATTTAAAACCTCGTTAACTAGGAGCTTTAATCATTAATAGTCTATTTTCTATATTTAAATTATTATGAAACATTAAATTGAAACAACGAACTAAACAAATGGGTATTTAATGACTTGCTTGATAATTAATCTGTAATTTTCATAAGAATGTGCTTCGAATTTTATCCGATTAAACATTTCTAATTGTAAAGTAAACATTGTGTTGATAACGAGGCCGCTGATAAAATCGCTTTTCTGTTTACAAACGCGTCCAGTCGGATGCGTCGCGCGCGCCTTTCCGAACGTGTGCAAAGTAAACGACAAAAAAAAAGTTAAAACGTCACAAAGGGCGCGAAAACTAATCGGAAGTAGTGAAGTGTCAAAAGTTTTTCGTTTTGTGAAATGGGTCAATGACGATACTATTCTGTTTGTAAATATTTTTAAATATAAAAATTGTGAAATATAGTTGCGTTTTGTGGATGATTGCCAATATTGTCTTGTGATTGCTGGATGCTAGATAAATTAGTTTTTTAATTATAAAATCTGTAGTAATCTTTTTAAATTTTACTCGATAATTATACTTTTGTTGTCGCACAATGTTTCAGGATGGGCTTTGCTTTTTTCATTTTTACATGGAAAATCTTACGTTTCTCAGTGACGACTAGTATAGACTAACACTTTGAATTCTAAAAAAAAATATTTTTTACTTAAACAAACTCCTATAATACTTGAAAAAAAAATCGATAATACAATGACTATCATATCGAAAAATGCCGCAACATTACGGAATTTAGAAAAAAAACACAGTCTTCAAAATTAATGCAATTAAGAACCGTTAAACAAAAATTATTGCAATAATAAAAATTATTTTGTTATACCAATGGAAAGATCCCTTTTGGACGTCAAAAATATTAAAAAGTTATTACAAGTATCATTAGTAAATACGATACCTTGTTTTTATTTGGCTGTAAAGAAGATCCCTAAATTAATTGCACATTTTAAATAAAAAAGAATCATTTAAATGTCATTGGTAATACTGTAATTAAATTGTCATTAAATACAAGACAGTTAAGCAACTAAATTCATTTATTAAAATACTTTAGTCCGCTTAATTAAGTTAATTTGTTTACGTCCACAATAACTATGTTAAAATAATAAACAATGACGCCAATATCATTGCATTTGTTTACTTTATCGACTTCTTTAAAATAAGTGTCAGTTAAGGATTTTTTATTCGCAATAATGCCACAATGTAAAATCGCAAAACAAATAAATGATACCTCCTTAAAATATGCATCCCACAGTATTGGTTTACACTCCCAGCGTCAAATTACGTATAATTTGACTAACAAATAAATAATTTAGAATCATGTTTCCACGAACGATAACATTTTTACAATTACTTATTATCAACGCCCTTAGTCTTCTTGAAAAAAATTGCAGACCAGTGGCTCCATTAGACCGTATTCGAGATAAAAACGGAGATTTTGCTTAGGTGTAAGGTCGTTTTTTTTCCTGAAATCGGTAAATAGTTAGTTTTGGTATTTTGGCAAACACGGCTAAAATAGGATAGCGCGTTCAATGAAATAAATTCTAGATTAATTTTAATACAGATTAACTAAGTTGTGATCTGTCACTAATTAGCAAGAAATTAATATAACATATTAGATCATTATTTATTAAATGAAGTATATTTATTCCAGCTCTGCTCGGAGCTAATTCACTGTATAATTTTATAATAGGCGATATGCTATTATAATGCTCGAGGAAGCCGTTGGAATATTCTAAAACGACTTGTGTAATATGCGTAGTAGTTATGTCATCTGATGACGGTTGCACCTACGAGTGAGCTTTAATTCCTACGCCCAAACAGAACATTGAGCATCGTTACGCCTAAGTCTAAGGACACGGATAGAAAATAGGTACACAACAAAGTAGTAGTAGTCATTTTTTTAACCTATCCTAGGCCTAGCCTAGGATTCGCTTAATGAGCATGTGGCCCTAGCAGAAATGCTTTCGACGTTCGCCTTCGTAGCAGTATCGTATGAAAATTGTGCATCGCCAATATGTCGGGGTGGTCTCATATAGGATGGCTCATGCTACACTGGGATGGGCCCCGTACGTGTCAGGGCGGTGCGTGTTTCATTACAAAATATACGAACGTGCGCGAGCCGGGTGACGGATGTTTGGACACATTGGCAGCGCGGGCCCGGACAGTGCACGGTCCAACGTGAGTCATCCTAATATCCTAAGGCCCACTGTCCACTGAATATTTTCACAGAATTAATAAAATCAATGCAGTTTCGAATCGAAGTTCGCTTCGCTTCGGTTCGCTTTCGCATATGTGTTACCAGCATTAAGCATTATCTTAAAGCAAGTTATAACCTAGCGACAATAATAATAATATTAGGAGCAGGAAAAATTAATGCTAAAATAGTCCATTTTATACGTACGTAATTACAATAGATAAGGCGTTAATGTATTAAATTCTCATTAGGCCTGTATAAAAGCTTGCGTTGATTAATTGATCGACTACATATATGACGGAATTCAAGTTTTTTTTCATCTTTAATGATTTTGAGTTAGAATAATGACGTCTAGACTTACGTCACGTTAATAAAGTAAAGAGTAAATATTATAATTAGATTAAATTTTCATTAATTATAATGGCTTCGTGCGTATGACTATTTAATTATGTTATTAAACAGCTACCGGGATCGCGTCAATTGAAAATGTATTATCTCTGCCCACCGTAGATTGCGAGCGTATTATTGTTGCAAAGACTTGATATATTCGACAACGTAGAATTCGATATCATTATTCCCCAAACTGTTTAAACCATTCTTTAATTCCTTGAATTTTTATAACTTTGTCATACAACTTTATAGAGCAAGGTGCAAATTACATTTAAAATAAATAATTCGGTTTCATTGTCAGACAACCTTGAAAATATAATAAGTCACTTGTATGTACTTACCACAACAATAGATTTCTTTGTATTTGTTGAACAAATAAAAGCGATCAATGTATTTATGGACGTTTTTGTTGGCTACGAACGTGACTGAAATTCAATTCTCTTCTTACAGAGATATCGAATATAGAAATTCAATAGATTAAAGAGAACCAGATGAGACATGACATATGTCATACTGACAGCGACTGAAACACATTGATACGAAATATACGTAACGTGACAAAGACAATGATATAGATCTTTGGTTCTTTTCTCCGTATACGATTTTGTTTGTTCGGGTCCAGAAATATGACCTAAATAAATGTGACGTATCGTATAGTATTGTGTTTATGTCACTCCAAGCGTATTTTCGGTGAAGTAGTTTTTATACGTCCCAGGCAAAGGTTTATGACATGATGTTGGTTTAAACCGTAAAATGAGGCACACACAACGTAGTTTAAGGCATTTTTTGTCCTTCAACCGTATACGCCATAGCCATTTCTATATCTTTTTCTTTCTACGTTCTACATGCTACGAGTTTACCGTACAACTACTTGCTACTAGTTTAGTTAGAGTTTACTAAATGCCAAAATCAAAAAGCATTAAAAAAAAACTGCTTATCGTCTATATCGCTTATACAGATCAGTGGTTTGTCATGACAAACCGATGTTATAGTGGCTCAGTTCTAGGTGACGCAGCAATGGGATAGTCGTATGTAAACAATTTATTACTCGGAAGATCAGGCTGGTCACTCCCACGCCTTCTACTATTTTTTTTATATTATAAAGTGGTAAACGAGCAAGTAACCACCTGGATTCGCTGAAATAGCGAAGCGACCGCTGCCCATAGGCTTTTGCAATTGCAGATGCGTTGCCTACCCTTAATCTTCAGAGAAGGAGACCTCCCCAGGAAAATCCACTTCCCCTTCCCATGATTTTTTTTAAAGAGGATAGGAAGGGAAAGTGGATTAAAATGAGGCCTCCGGCATCACACTCCACGGACGAAACACGGAATTGTTTCCATTTGACGCCTGTCTTCTGTGTGGTCGTGGTATTTCACCGGGCGAGCCGGACAATTAGTGCGATGATGTTAAAGCCGTCTCTACCACTGTTAAAGCAAATGCAAGCTCTTGTCTGTTGATATCTTCAGGGAATCTACGAAGGAATGTTTCATTATCTACATCTGAGTCATTGCTACACCGAACTAAAACTTTAATCTAGAAATTATTTGTAGTAAGTAATGGTGTGCAGCGCGGCTTGCCTGTTGCGCTTATCGACTATAGCAATTATTTTTGGCAAAAACAATTATTAGAATCCGATAGAATAAGAGATAAGCGTATTGAAATAAATAATTATTATCTATATTATGTTATAAATGGAGATAAAGTAAAGAAAAAGCTTATAATTACAAGATAACTCGCAATATCCGCGATAATCGTGGATTTGTGGAAAATCGAGCCCATATTAGTTAAGAGTTACGTGTGCATATTTTACTAGATATTACTTGTTTACTTTATACAATGCCTGCGTTGCGGTCTGTGTGTCAGTTTGTATCAAATGTGGTATGAATTAATGTTTAGTGAGCTCGCAGAGAACGTAGATTTATTTATTTTATTACAATAGGCGTCGTTTGCGGTGTGGTTTGTCTGAAGACGTTTTATTCATAACATACATTAATATAATGATTATGTGGAATATTTATAGTTAATGAATTCTTTTGTGTCTTTTCTTGGATTATTTTAAATTAATCTTGTTTGATTGTTTGTTTTTTTAAATAATTCGAATATTTGAACTGGATCAATGACTAAAGGAACGATAACATTGAAAATTAACTATAACTAATTAAAGTGTGGTTACGCAACGTCTCAGTTTAAATTAATATAAATAAATGAACTTTAATGCATTTGATTTTAATAATTTCTTATACGGTTATTATTCAATTACCAAAATATCGAGGAACGTATCTACTATGTATCTACATAGAAGTTACGTTCAAAAAATCTTAAAAAACTTGTGCGTGTTTGTCTTTGCGGTTTATCACAAATGGAAAGTGACTTCAATATGCACACATATTGCTATATTATTGCATTATACCAAACATTTTAATAGTATATCAGATGACAAATAATAAGATTAACAATATATAGAAATCTGCTTACATGTTAGTTAAGAATAAGTATTAGAAAACTATACCAAACTTCTGAAACTATTGGAGCTTCAAGATGCAATAATAGCAGCAACAAGCACGACATCATCCAGTATTAGAAAGATTTAATTTCTCCAATCCGAATTTTTCGCTTATGGAGGTAGCTCTTCGGGACCATAGTATGTCTCTCGCTTATACAGGTTCGACTGTATTAGTGTTTGCTTTTGAAATGCCCAATAAAACGTAAATTAAATGACAAAATATATAAATAAAATGGTGATATATTCACGCTCGATCGTGCGATTTATAGAACAAGGTAAAATCGGTGTAACAAATCGTTATAAATAGCTGTAGTCCGCTGCAGGCTCGCTGTATGAATAAAATGTGTACATTTGTGAACGCGATGCATTGCGAATGTTAGGGCCAAAGATATATTATACATAGAGGGAGCGTTCCATAGTAATTTGACAGCAATATCCGTGCCGCGTAAGTAATTACAAATAAATCAAATGTTTGCCAGTATCACGAAAATTTTCCCAAGTTTGGGAAAATGTGTCTTTGTTTAAATTTTAAAATAAACAAATAAAATACTAAAACATACATAAAAATGTTAATTATCGTTTTTCATTATTATTATTTTATTTCAAATAATTTAAATCCAAACAATTTTTAACAAAGACTATTTTTGTTTTGTAGTTGTTATAAATTTTTTATTAGTGTTTTAAAAATGTTTCGATTATTAAAATATGAGAAAAGAGGTTACATTCGGTCGACTTTTTATGCCAGCAAATGAAACGTAAAGGACAGGAAACAACAGTAAGGGAAATTTCCCTTCGAGATACCTCCGGAGGTCAACGAGAATGCCTCACTTTTAGGCTTCGATTGTTCCATCTATAGTATAATATATCTTTGGTTAGGGCGTTAGCCTCTGCGACCGCGCTTTGCAATGCAATGTACCTACACTGTGTTGCATAGGCCAGTAGTTCTCAACCACTGTGCCGCGGCACTTTTTTGTGCCGCCAAATTTCAAATGAAAAATTATTTTAATTCTATTATTTGCTCTGCAACTATTTATGCAGTGTGTTGTAGTAAGTAAATAATTTTTATCTTTTTCTTTGTGTGCCGCCAAATGTTGAAATCCTTAAATATGTGCCGCAACATAAAAAAGGTTGAGAATGACTGGCATAGGCAGTCTAATACTATAGGCACCATGTTTTATTGATTATATGGGATAATCCCTATTCAAGATATGAACATACTGTAAGCGTTATGAACGTGTGGCTAGTAAAATCTTATAACACAATTTACTTACTTGCAAATAGTTTTTTTCTTGATTACACGGCCACCTAGGTTTGCTGAATTAGCGAAGTGAACTCTGCCCGTCATAGTTTGAATCTTCTGTGTCACGAAAGTTTAAAAGTGCGTTGTAAATGTCCCTTTAGTTGTGAGATCCATAGCCATGGTAAAAGTATGTTTTACAGCCATTTTCTTACCTCGCTGGCAACTAACTGGTTTAAGATTTCTATATACTAATTAAGTATAAGATCTATGATATATACCAACATTTGTTAGCGACTGTTAAGCCTTTTACGCACCAGGATAGTATTTTAGGCGAGTAGCATGTATCCAAACGAAGGATTTACTAATCTACTCTACTAAAATGTTGTTGTTCGGACACGTTTAGTTACTAAATTACTAGCCTAGTGCGTAGGTTTAGGATTAAACGAGTCCGAACAGTAGTAAATCCTTTGTTCGGATAAATGCTACTTGACTAAAATACTTTCCTGGTGGGAACAAGGCTTTAGTGCTTTTGAAGAGTATAGAAATCTGTTAGTTACGGCGGTCCAAGAAGCTTTCACATTCCAGCTATTTCTCTTAAGACATTATATACTTAAAAACTATTGTTTGATTATAATATTACAATGCAAATTATCAAAACATAATTTTACTAATAATATTATTTGACAGTATTGGCTGTAGGTTTATATTATTTCTAAAATTCCTAAAAAAAGTCTAGCAATCACATTGACAGTAAACATCAAAACTTTGAACAAAATTCCAGTGTTTTTGAAATAAAAGTATTATGATAAGTGTATGAAGATGTCTAAATTCGTGAAGAATGTGAAGAAATGGAGTGGGGTGTCCAGGGCCGGGAGCCAGGAGTTGAGCCGCAGTCAGTACTCGCTCGTGTCGTGCGGCGAGCTGACCGCGGAGGCCATCCAGCTGTGGCTCGGTCTGCCGAAGAAGATCAAGTACGATCCTGAACTGGCACCATTCAGGCAACGATATGAAAAGGAATTTGGTGAGTTACTTACTAGCGTGTTATATTTGGTAAGTTAGCTCCACCGTACACAAGGCTACCCAAATCATCGATTTTAGTATCCAAGTGACTTCTCTTAGAGCTTCGTAGTTCATACTTAGACACAGGACACCAACCTACCAACCTGTTCAGACACTAAAATCGCTTTGTCTCTACGAAGTGCCTTACATGTAGATGGCAACACTAAAAAAACATACAGAG
The DNA here is from genome assembly GCA_013186455.1 of Papilio dardanus tibullus. Classification (NCBI taxonomy): domain Eukaryota; kingdom Metazoa; phylum Arthropoda; class Insecta; order Lepidoptera; family Papilionidae; genus Papilio; species Papilio dardanus. The sequence continues at coordinate 151,520 of QDHC01000281.1, read as the reverse complement.
CAATTGAGAACCTTCTTCTTTTGGAAGTAGCTTAACAAAATGTGATCTAGCTCTGATGCAAAACTCATTCAGATCAGTTTAGACGTGCTGGTTACTTAATAAAAACGTAAATTTCGTATTTGTAAGAGAGATGTGTTATGCCAAAATGATATCAGCCACTGCCTACACCTTTGTGTAGACGCAAATAAGCAGTTTTTTATCGCTTGAACCATTTATGTTGCGGTGTACGTAGTTAAATTCTTAGTATTATGCTTGGGTGTTGCAATAAACATCCTGTAGACACATCAGCAGTTTGTGGCAGAAACAACAAAAAATATAACTAGTAAGGGATTTATAAAGAAAACGAAAATATATACTTACTACCTGTTGCTCGCGGCTTTGCCCTAATGTCCGCGTGGAATTAAATACGAGTAATATAGCCTATGTTACTCGGGCATAATATAGCTTTCTAGTGAAATAATTTTTGAATAGTTCTTGAGTTATTTCAATGCATACAAAAATTCTAAAATAGAAAGTTTCTCTCTTTATGATATTAGCATAGATTAGCTTTTAGTATTTTAAACCGACTAAAAACACCCTTATTTTTAAATTGTTTTGTTAACAAGATATTTGCCGTTGTGAGTACATTATCCATGTTCTAGGTCGAGCGTCGTTAATCCAATCAATAAAATAATGATAGCTTTTTAATGTCTAAACAGTATGTTATCAACAGTAAATGTCCCTTGCCCTCGTAAGTGTTAATTATTTAAGGTCCTCATTAAGATATCCTCCATCCACTACACCCTGTATCACATAACGTGACAGCTTCGTGGCAAAACGTAGTTATGCATTTATTAGCTATATTATTATGACAATAACTATGAAAGTTTAAAACAAGCAAAGGTGTTTTTAAAAATCATTAATTCCTATGACAATCAGGGAAAAAATACGAATCATATAACACTCTAATTTTCTAAATCCATCAAGCTGTTAAGCCTTGTTCGCACCAGGATAGTATTTTAGTCGAGTGGCAAGTAGCATTTACCTGAACAAAGGATTTGCTACTGTTCGGACTCGTTTAAGCCTAAACCTAAGCAGTAGCATAGTAATTTAGTAACTAATCGTGTCCGAACAGCAACATTTTAGTAGAGTAGAGTAGATTAGGAAATCCTTTGTTCGGATACTTGCTACCTGCTACTCAATTAAATTACTATCCTGATGCGTACAAGGCTTTAAGGCTACAGTTTCGTTGAAATAGTGTGGTGTGATAAATAAATCGTATGAACCCATGAAAGTTTGTTTACGGTTTTTATCTCGCCTCGCTGACCTTATTGTCAGGAAACTTACGAAATAATCAATCTATTATTTTCCTCAACGCTCATCCAAGGCGATCTTAAATAGAAACGAAATTAGGGTGTTTCTAAAAACTGAGAAAATTAGGAAAAGTATTTTTTAAAATTATTTTTTAAATAACGAACTTATACCTTTATTTCCCTTGCTGCTATGGAGAAACTAGTCTAAATTCTATGAATGTTTATCTACAATTTTATTACGGTTTATGAGTGCCTTTATCTACGAATAGTTTGGCCATTAGTAAAAGAATTTTTTGCCGTTAATAAATTGTAGCTTATTCTAGAAACTTTAGAAATGAAAAAGAAATTGTATATATAAAAACATCTCCGCCTGCAGTCGGGACGGCGG
>QDHC01000281.1:111087-123289 GCA_013186455.1 Papilio dardanus tibullus | reverse complement strand
TCACTTTTAGGCATCGAGTGTTCTATCTACAGTATAATATATCTTTGATCTTAAAACTATAATAATGAATAACCAGCATTCACATGTCCACTAAGATTATTGTGGTGTTTAAGTATTTAATTATTAAATCTAAAACTTAATTATTAAATATAATTATAACCTTATCCACAGTACAACTAAAAAATGAACTTAAAAGCCAAGCATTCTCAGTAATTTAGTACTTTTCTTTACTTTCACGAGAGCCTGATGACGATGAATTTATTTAACTTTAACTGTTAACAAAGTTATTTAGAATTTTGTTTTTAGGTAACTTCACACCAGTCAGGACATATTAGGTCAATTATACTTTTTTTTAAATCTTTGGTACATTGCTCGATAAAGCATTACATTCAAGATATGCTAATATTTTTGTATTTGAATATTTTCTATATAAAATTGGAAGCATTCAGGCAGTATCGGGTTACAAGATTTTTATTGAGCAAATTCTATATAAGGTAATTTTACAATGTAGCGGTTATTTTAGTTTCTATTAAAATTTAAGCTCTACAAATAGTATTACTTTTTCACTAAATAAAAGGCGTTGTATCGTTTTGAGATCCAATATCCTTTTAGTAACCCTACGGCTTAATTAGACCGAGTTTGCCTTAAAACCGGAGATTTTGCTACGGCATAAGTCCGTAATTATCGCGAACTCGATCTAATGAAGCCTAGGCATAACAATCTCTATAACGTTGAGTCGTACCGAAGTCTATATATTTCTAATATCTGCTCTATTCTCTTTGCTGACTACCTACTCTATAGCACTAGCAGCGTGGTAACAATGATGGCGCAGTGCGCTAGAGGGCGTGGTTGTGCGCGCGCAGCGGCCGGATCTGCTTCAGCTGCGTGGAGCGCCCGTCGAACTGTATATCCACGTCGCAGTCGCTGAGCGGGTGCGACACCGCGCCGCGCCCCTCCGCGCCCGGCGTCAGCGGCGTCACGAACCCGCTGTCCGTCGATTTTGTCTCTTGCGCCTTCGTGTTAGGCTTCAAATTCAGAGACATGCTCTTCCGGCTCTGGAATATAGTCAAGTCGTCGAGGTAGGAGGTGGGCGTCAGCTTTCGGTCGAGCTTCTTGAGGTTCTCGTCGAAGTCGTGCTTGAGCTGCTGCTCGAAGAGGCGCTCCTGCCGGATCTGCTCGTGCGTGTCGGCGAAGAAACCGGTGTTCTTCCCGCCGAGCGCGCGCAGCGACTCCGACAGGATCTCCGTGTGGAACTGATGCCCCGTCTCCACCTTCTCCTCGAGAACCTTCATCGCGTAGTTCCTGGGAGCGATCAGGCCGGAGTGGATGGACTGAGATTTCTTCATCATGAAGTGTCTCCTGTCGGTGTCGGGGGAGGACTTGGTGCTCTCCTTGTTCACTGCATTCATCACCTCCTCCTTGGTCGTCTTGGCGAAGAGGTTGGGTGCGCTGGCACCCGTCTTGAAGTTCTTCTTGGGATCCTCCTCCTCCTCGCCGGCGAACTTGTTGGAGAATATCTTGGAGCCGAAGGAGAGCTTCTTGGCGTAGGGCTGCACGATGCGGCGCAGGTCGGGCGGCAGGTCGCGCTGCGCGGCCAGGTGCCGGCTCAGCGCCGCCAGCTGCTGCTCCAGCGCCTTGCTCTGCTGCTCCAGCCGCGCCTGCGTCTTCTGGTAGTTGCCGATGGCGTCCATCGCCGACTGCAACACGAACAATAAACCTGGTACATTTGTATAGGTAATTTGTGTGTATTTTAATAATTTATGGTTTGTACTAACGTCCAGTTCAGTAGCCATGCGCTGGTTGTCAGCGGCGAGGCGCTGGTTGTCTGCGGAGAGCGCGGCGAGGCGCGGCATCTCCTCGCTGAGCACGGCGTACTCCACCGCGTACTCGCTCAGCTGCCGGCTGATGTCCAGGCTCGCGACCTGCGCACGCGCACACTTACACCGCCTCCGAGCTGCTGTGCTCTCCAGCGCTGTGTCGAAGACTCACCTTCTTCATGACCTTGTCGTAGATGTTGTTGTCGATGTCGGGCAGCTTGTGCTTGAGGTACTCGGCGGCCTCCTCGCAGCTGGTGCACAGCAGCAAGCCATCGCGGTGCGCCGACAGCAGCGCCAGCGACACCGAGAACACCACGTCCAGGGACTCCAGGAAGATTAGGTCTAAAGATATACGATGCCTTGATTAGTTTCAAATTGAATCTAGTTTCGTTATATGATTAATTTCTTGGTGTCAGAGTATAAAGGGGGTGTGAGTGTCGGTACGGACCGAAGACCCTCACGACGAAGCCGAGCGGGAACTGGCTGGTGAAGAGCGTGAGCATCCAGGGTGCGGCATAGAGTGCAGGTGCCACGTCCAGCGCCGCCAGCCGCGCCCACAGCTCCGGCTCCTCGTCGCGCAGCAGCCGCGACAGCTGGTACAGCTGTGGACCATTACTGCTTCAGTACGGTTCAGTGGCAACAATAGGAGTGGCAACAGCTGCCGGCGTGTGTCCTCACCTGCACCTGCAGCGCGCTCATGTCGGGCAGGTACTGCTTGCGCAGCCCGCGCCGGAACATCAGGTGCCGCAGCAGCGCGAACGCCTCCGCCTCCTCCATCTGACGTCAGATCACACGTTAGACATTGTTCACTATGCACTACGCGTGTGTGCGCGTGTGTGTGTGTGACGTACGTGCAGCAGCAGGACGCCGGCGACGAAGCTGAGGCCCTGACAGTAGCCGACGTCGGGGTCGAGCAGCGAGTACGCCTTCAGGATGTTGTAAAGCGCCAGCTGGCCCGGCCCAAGCGCCGCCGCGAAGTACCCGTGCTTCGGGAACGTGCGACCTGAACCACGACCACATTTTAAAAATGCCATCTATCAATTCTGACTTGCCACGTTATAAGAAACCTAAATAGCGCCATCTAGCGAACAGAGAAACAAGTAAAGTAGTATCAGCGCCATCTATCTGTCAGTGTGTGTCATACCGAGGTCGATGAGTATGGCGTGCTGGTGCTTGGTGAGGGAGGCGAGCAGCGCGCGGTAGGGCGTGTGGTAGCGCGGGCAGGCGCGCGCGTCCGCCGGCGGCAGGCGCAGGCTCGCCTGCTCCGCCAGGAAGTACCACACCGCGCCGCGGGACACGCGCGGCACGCCTGACAACAGTGCACACCATTATTACTATGAACTTAGAATTGCATATCGTTTAGCAAACTGATAAATGACTTGTTAAGTGAAGCGTACCTCTTCGTACCGCCTGTGTGAGCATGTGCCTGTCGACGCGCGGCGCGGGGTGCGAGGGGTCGCGCGCCAGCAGCGAGTCCCACATCTGCACCACGCCGCCCTCGCTGGCGCCCAGCTCGCCGTACTCCAGCTTGATGCGGCGCACCGCTGACGACTCCTCGCTCTCTGCACACCACACGTATGAGAGAGACAAATGGAGGAACTCTGTCAGTACTCGGTAAGAAAGGATCAATTGCTGGGTTACCTCTAAGCCTGGCGTTCTCTTTCTCCATACGGACCAGCAGGATGGTCTGGTCGATGGCCATCCGCCACAGCTGGCGCAGCTGCTCGCGACTGCGCCGGCCCCCGGCGTCCCCCACACCTGCACCTCCCGCGCGGCCCAGCAACTGACCTGATGATAGCTCATCTAGAAGAACCATAAGAGAAAATTAAGATTTAAAAAGCAAATAGCTTATCTCGAGACATGGTTCTGGAAGTTCGCTTTAAAAATCTTAGGGAGTCGTGTTGGCTCCTTATACTCGTCCTACCTTCGTGTACGTCGGGAGGTTGCGTGGCCTTCTCGTAGATGGCCTGCCGCCACGTCGCGTCGGACTCGCCGCCGGGCTCAGCGTTGGCTGCTCGGGAATCGCTCACTTTGAGGAAGCTGGACAAACAGAGATTTATTATTATAATATGTTGAAAAAAAACACAAAAGATATGTTTGCTAAAATATAGTGATGTAGACTTACATATCCATCATGGGAGAATTGACAGGGGTTTCTTCTCTCAACTCCTCCGGTTCCTCTTCCACCGGTGGAGGTATCGAGGGAGGTCCCGGTGGATCTAATAAAATATAAAAGGTACAATTGAAAGAATGTAGGTACACATTCAATATTTAAACAGTAACTACTGGAACATAAATTGTTGGTTATTTCTAAACAATTTTGTTTTACCTCTGTCAGCGTGTATTCCGGGCGACATGGACTTGGACCTGACCTCTGGGGGCTGTAGCTCACCTCCTCCCGGCTCCGAACTCGTTTCCAGTACCGGGGGAGGAGTCACCGCGGGAATTTCCTATTTATTTTGCAAAAGGAAGCAGATATGAATGAATGCTTACCGCTTTCAAATTTATTTTATCTCCAATCTGTCTTACCTTCTTAGCTGGTGTGACGACGAGGCTGCTGTCGTCTCTGCTGGCCTTCCTCTTCAGCAAGTGGTCGAAGCCGCTGGACAGAGACCTCTTCGCCTTCATAAATATCGTACTACCTCCCAAGTATTGGTTGAGGAACTCTGACCTATAAACAATTTTCCCTATTTTTGTCTCTATATTTTCAATGAAAATGAGAGGGACCGTTATATGTTGTGATACATGTTACGCGCGTGGAGTGAGTGACCTGTTCTCAGCGGTGTCGTGCACGTGGCGCTGCTGCTTGGCCTCGCAGTGCGCCCGCAGTAGCATCATCAGGAACGCGTTGTGCTCGCTCACCTGAGGGGTTAAGTCATGCCTTGTATAGAGGAGGTAGTATTAAACTCCGCACTCAGAGTCACCTAATGGTGACTGAAGCAGTCCCAGTCAATTAAGTTCTGCTGACCTCGTACATATGGTTGGTGCCGCCTTGATACTTGGTGACGATGAGCTCCTGCTCCTCTTCCGGCAGCTGCTCGATGCGTCGCAGGATGAACGCGTGCGTCTTCTTCTCGTTCATGCCTTTACCATTAGACCATTTTAGTCTTTAAAGGACTTACTCAAAGAAGTCTGCTTACTGACTAAAATCGCTATTCCGAACTTACTAACTCCTGGAGCCACCAGGCTCACATAAAACAGTAAAATAAATCGATGCTTTTCTTGCTTTCTACGCTATGCTATGTTTTAATGATTGACCAAAACATTATCTTTCATACTGTGCAAGTAGATTCGTACCTTCGATGTCATGGCAGAGGCGGTGGTACCACAGCAGCGGGCAGTGCTCGCACGTCATGTTGGGCGACTTCTCGCGCGACTTCTTCAGCAGCTCCGCGTGCGCCACGAACGCCTGTCTTATTGCTGACAAAAATAAAATATAAACATTTAACTACCTGGCTACTGAGACCTCGTTTCAGTACATCTTAAGTTCAAAAAATTGCCTGAAGCACACTTACCTTGAACTTGGGGACGATTGTACATTTTCGCCATAAGCTACAAATATTACAAAACAATGACCAATATTTTGTACGATTTGTTGTGTAATACTTTACACCTGAAGTAAAAGTCTGTCGATGATGATGATGATGAATAACATAATAGATAGCACACACTTTTTAACTCATAAATAATTCACAATAAAAATACTCGTAGCGTCACAACACGAACACGAGACTCGATTGAAATGAGACGAAGTCGCGGTGCACTGGAAGGTAATTAACAATGCTGATTGTCAATTGACTTCTGAACGACTTCTATAAGAAAATTATTTTCCTACGACGTATGTGGTGTATGTTATAAAGATGGACATTCAAACTACTTGGAGTTTAGTTCTATCTAATTACCATTAACAACTTCTGTGGCGATGGAGTCGCTCTCGCACTTGAAGACGTAGCAGGCGTATGTGTCGTGCGCGTCGCGGTCGCGGTCGCGGCACACGAAGCCGAAGTGGTCGCTGTGCGCGCGGCCGAGCACGCAGCTGGCCACGTGCGCGAAGGAGCGCTGCAGCAGCACCTGCTTACGGTCTGGGCTGATCAGACGCAGCTCACATCTGCCAACCTGAACACAAACACCACTTTGTGTTGTCACTAATTTCTTGTAGTAGGAGCTAGTAGCAAAAGTATTGGGTTATACAATAGTATAAAATTGCATCGTATCGTGAATATAAACTCGTTAACTATTACCTGAAATAGCATAGTTCTGTTTTGTTCTCCGATTAAATGAGCAAGCGGCGTCTTCAAATTCAATGTCCCTATCGAAGCAGACCTGTCTCTGAGGAACTGCTTGTTCTCCGGCATTGCTCCTATCTTATCGTTAGCTCTATTCAATTTCAATTCTAAAGATCTCTGCGTTCTCGTATCTGTTGGACTTTCGGGAATATTCTCACTAGATTTATCATCTATTTTAGTTTTCTTTTCGAGAGTATTTATTGTAATTGGTATGTTTAGTAAAGGGTCTTTCGCGTCTATACTTTTTGCATCATCGGTTCCTTCGCTAATCTCTTTGAGAAACGGATTAGTATCTTTACTAACGTTGTCAGATGTATTATTTGAGTTTATGAAATTGTTTTGACAATATTGCGTTATCGATGACGCAGTTTCGGATATAACTGATTGTATTTCTTCAGCCTTTTCCTCGTCTTCTGTCACTGTGCCCAAATTTGTGGGTACATTTAGTACCAAAACAGTAGGTTCTAAAGGTGTTTGATTAGCTTTTCGTATTTGAATATTTTTCTCGAGTCTTTCTTTGCTAAACGTATCGAATTCTTTGTCTATTTCGTTGCTAAGACTTTTAGCCAGTTGATGATTTTTAGTCTGTTGCAAATTGTCTACGCTTTTCCAAACGTGATTTTTGTCAGGTTCCAGTGGAGTTGTGCTTGTTATTAGATTACTATTCTTGTTGTGTACATTTTCACTGACTACATCTGATTTTGTATCGTCTTTTAGATTTTCCGACGAATTGCTGTAGAGCGAAGTCTGCAAATTAAAAACCAACAGGGCAATTAAATAGAATGAGAGAAAAAGACATTTTTTACATTTTGGTGTATACTTACGCCGGTTGAAGATATGAGACTGTGCCGTCTTTGATTCTTGATTTTCTCAGCCTCATGTTGAGCGAATTTGTGAAGAGCATCATCTATCACAGTTTCAGGGACTTTTCTCTGTGATATTCTAACTTTGCCGATGTAAAGAACCTACAAGCATGGGGTTACATAAGCCACAGGAAAATTGGACCAGCTCTTTTCCCAAAAAAGGATTATGTTTACCTCAAAGAAATGTGAGTCTGAGGGAGAAAGATCTGCGCATAACGATGTGAGTGCAGAGGCGTTGCTGACACTCCGGACCAGGCCTGAAGAGTCGTTTGTTCTGTAGCAATTTAGGTATTTGATTATTAGGTATTTATTTTTGACCTCAGTGATGGTCTACGAATGAGAGAGAATATACATTAAGAGATAGTAAAAGAATTTAATATAAAAACCATTATGTTGAAAATTATAAATTACCTAGCTACGTAACGTAGCTTTTAGGTCGATGACCAGACAAAACCGACGAGACAAAATTACCATATCCAATTAAATAACAAATGTTTTTGTAGAAAATGTGCGATTGACGTAGAATTTATTTTTGCTTTGTCTTACGTATTTAGTCAGTTCATTCGCACTCAGAGTGACAACTTGGCAGGTTCGCAGTCACCTTAGCGACGTGCTGTATTGAAACCTTGGAACACGTCTGACTAAAATTAGGCTAATTCCAGTCAAACGAATTAGTATAAAGATGAGTGACTACTTTACTCATCTCGACTCTCGAGTTGTTTGTTCGAAACAATTTTTCACGCTATTAATTGGTATTAAAACCACATAAAAACGACTATATAAGTACGTAATATCGGAATGTGGTATTTCAGGAATATATCCCAGTAGAATTCCATACACTTCCTTATATTTGGCACCACCAGTATATCTCTGTCTGTAATTTTGGATTGCCGCCAGTATTTTGTCATTGAGGTACCGTACTTCTCTACTAGGAATTTAAAAAGTTATGCGTTTTATACTGTTTGTTACAACTTTTGGTTGATTTATTGTTTTGAAAAAAATGTTTTCCTAATAAGGAAATTTTGTGATATTTTTATGTAATGAACTTATGTAAAGGGCCAACTGTTTAAAACAATCGATTTGATAACCTACTTCTTTTGGAAGTCTTAAAAAAAGACAAGACAAACCAAATCGGGACTCCATTTATTTACTCTACAAAATACAGTAGTACACTATAGGGAAAACCAATAGTTATATAATTATGATATGAACATTACTCAAAAACAATACATTTGGTAGTTATTACTAGGTGATGTATAAAGGTCACTGCCGTAACCTCAGCACATGTTGGCAAACGACAAAGGGAAATCCCGACTTTGAAATGATGCCAAGTCAGTTTCAAAAACTACTGAGATTCATGATAGAAATTTTCTCTGACGCATCTATAATATAAAACTGAATTTTCTCCCCGTCACAGAGGGAATAGGAGTTTACCCCATGAAAGGGGTGGTTTTGCCCTAGTCAACCACGCTGGCCCAGTGCGGGTTGACTACCCACATATCTATAAACTTCTTCGCAAATTGCAGATAGTATCTTCTTATGAACCTATCACTTACAAGTTAGAATTACAGTTGCCAGGCAACGATATGGCGGGGCTGGTCCAGGGCAAGTGGTCAGAGCCGTTGGACTGCTGGAAGCCGATGTTCCGGGTGACCGCACCGCCGCTCAGCGAGCCCGTCGAGCCCCTGGGGCTGGCGGCCCCCGGGGACGGCTCGCGCATCTGACTGAACAGATCTGTCACCTGCAACGGAGTAATTCTTACATTTTCGTTATATGTTTAAATGAAGATTATGTTTTTGAGATTTAGTATATTTGTTACAATACATTTATTACAAAGTTGATGTAATGAAACATCAGACATGCTATGCTACAATAGGAATGCGAAAAGTGTCTTGAAAATTGTTAATATCATGTACAATTAAAACAGTCGAAACTAAAGTAGTAGTTCGACTCATGTTGGGATCCATTTTCCGCAACTCCACGACTAGCGCGTATTTTGCGTGAGAAAATTGAAACTATGGTATCGGATGGATCTTGATGATCAACAAAAAAAATAGTAATTTATGTGCAGGTTTTTTTTAAATACAGAATATGACAGAGTCCATCAATCACTTGTCTTATCTATACAAATATACGTCATACTACAACAATTACGTAAAAACAATTAACCTTAGTTCATTTTCGCAAAGGTTACTATACAATATTACAATATTTTTATACTATCTAGAATACTATTAAACCGCTAGTTTATCCTTTTCATCACTACATAGTATAAAACAAAGTCGCTTTCTGTCCCTATATCCCTATGTATGTTTACAACTTTAAAATTACGCAACGGATTTTGATGCGGTTTTTTTCTAGATAAAGTGATTGAAGAGAAAGTTTATATGTATAAGAACTAGCGATCCGCCCCGGCTGCGCACGGGTGAAATGCTGATACTAAATACCCTACAGAAAAACTGTCAACGTTGTTTTATACTATGTAGCGTATTTAGTATCATCATTGCACCCGTGCGAAGCCGGGGCGGGTCGCTAGTGTACGATAGAAAGTTAATATCATATTTTAAGTGTTGAATCCACAATATGTGCATGTAAGTCTAGCTAACTGAGGCAATGGAAGCTAGATTATTCAATTAAAAACTACACGACCCGAACCAACCCCTAACTAGGTTAGTGTACAAAGCACGCCCTTGAGCCACATACCGACATACTAGACGAGACGAAAGCATAAAGGGGTATGCAACTACTATACCTACGTACTTTTATAAACCTAGACCAATATTTAAATGTGAAGCCTTGAAAGCACCAGGATTGTATTTTAGTCAGGTAGAAAGTATTTTGTAACTAAACATGTCTAAACAGCACCACTTTAGTAGTGTAGATTAGTAAATCCTTTGTTCGGACACTTGCTACTTGCTACTCCACTAAAATATTAGCGTAATGCGACGAACAAGGCTTTATTTTACGTATGATAATAGTTACTAAATAGAAAATGTATCCCCTTTATGTACTTCCAACTTGGAGGGATTTGTGATCAAGTTTTTGTTTATTTATGTCGATAAAATGTAAAAAAAATTAAATTAAAAGTAGAAGTAAGATATAAAGGCGAATTATAAAAAAAAATAGGTAATTGCGGTATTTCCAATTCTTAATCTACGGCTTCATTAGACCGAGTTTGCGATAAAAGCGGTCTTACGTCGACGTAAAATCTCCGATTTATCACAAACTCGGACTACTGTTGCCGTAGGGTAACAAGTAGGGCATTGTGTCAAATTGTTTGCTACAATGCGGAGCCAATTATGTAACTCGATACCAGTGGGCGATAGAGACCAAACAGTCGAGCCCATACGTGGCTAATGCATTGTTGACGATCTCACTACCCTTATCAATTGATATTAGTTTACACGTAATTAACACCTTAGGTACAGTGGGTTTTACCTTCCATAAAGCCTTGTACGCACCAGGATAGTATTTAAATCGAGTAGCAAGTATTTTAGTAACTAAATGTGTCCGAACAGCAACATTTTAGTAGAGTAGATTAGTAAATCCTTTGTTAGGAAACTTGATTCTTTATACTCGACTAAAATACTATCCTGGTGCGTACAAGGCTGAAAACCAAAGATACACTTGTGTACCTACGAGGAGGTGTAAATATTAGCATTTTTTAGTAGATTTGCATTAGGTGGGCTGTCGTTATTGATGACATAAGGTAAGGTAAGGTTCGACTCATGATGGGCTCCATTTTCCGCAACTCCACGACTAGCGCGTATTTTGCGTCACTTTACACATATCTTTGAATTTCTTCGCCGATATGTGCAGGTTGCATAACGATGCTGTTTTGATTTTTTATATCAGTGACATAGCAAAATGGATAGGTCACTGCCTGACCTCTGACTGCAAATAGCACAAACCTTTGAGCAAGGTGATCTCCATTAATTGCATTACAACAATCCCACGACATATGTCACAAAGGCTTTACTACTGGGGGGCTATCCAAAGTACTTTTCGATTGGCGATATCGCTGTTGGTATCGACAAAAATGTATGAAACTGACATTGACATTCGATAAGTCATGTGCTTTTCACGTGTGAGATATGCAACGTCATTGTCAGTGCCATACATTATTCACATTCGTTATAGAATCGCTTCGTAGCGAATGTACTTTAGGGGTTACCCACTAAGTGCCAAAGTTATCTTATACCTAATGTAGAACAAAATATGTATATTTAAAATCATTTCATTTTCCATAACTCAGAAATAGGTACAGTTATGTAGTAAGCCGACCTGTACAAACAATTGTGATCAGTAAATAGTGCAATAGCTGTGCGTGCTTTGCCTGGCCCTAATTGATCGGCACAACACGACAGCCTTGGAGACCAATCAATGGCGGACAGATGGGACGCGATTTCATCGATAAAAGAGTTATGAATTTTACATATTAAAAATGTTCTTATAAAAAATGTTTTTTGTGAGAAAACCTAATAAGATAGATATATGCCATCGCGGACTTTAAATTAGCACATTTAATGAGCTACAATCAGGAACCACTGAATTTTTCATAGAACTAGAGTTTAGGCTACGTAAGTCGAGAAAGCAAAATGTCCTAAGTTTTTTTCCATATAAAAATGGGACCAAACAGCAGCTATTTTGAATCAAACAAAAAAAGAATCACGTAAATCGAATCAGAACTCGCTGCGTAATTCTTGTCCATACATAAAAATAAAACTCATTGACTTGATAACATCTCTGTGTTGGAAGTCGGTTAAAAATTATAGGAGCTTTTTAGAGGAATTTTTAGTTGAAAGAATGTTTGGAAATCTCAAGCAAAATGTTCAAGGTAACATGAATATTTATGATTAATTTAATTAAAGCATTTGGCAGGACCTTGCCGTTTGTCGTACTCATTTTATTGATTATATTTTCTAAAAGATTATTCGTTAACCTTGAAATAAACCTCATTATTGAGGACGCATTAGACGATACAACAATGCTGATTCTGGGAATTAGTAGTAGTTTGACCCATGATGGGCTCCATTTTCCGCAACTCCACGACTAGCGCGTATTTTGTGTGACTTCACACATATCTTTAAATTACTACGCCAATATGTGCAGGTTGCATCACGATGTTTTCCTTCACCGTAAGAGCGTCGGGTAAATATTTACATATAAAATTCGAAAAACACATTGGTATATGACGGGATTCGAACCCGAGACCTGCAGTTTACAAGTCAATATC
>QDHC01000281.1:82408-101683 GCA_013186455.1 Papilio dardanus tibullus | reverse complement strand
TTTGTATCTTTGTATTTTGAACAGGTAACCCCGGGCAACCGCCGGTACCTCGATGAGTCACCGATGAAAGTTTTAGTGTAAAACATTTCAGGAGCCGTACAAATCGACCCGACTGTAGGCTCGCCGTGTGTAGACACTGACACTGCTTTAATTTACATTCCATTAATATTTTATTAATTTTTGTAATAAGCAGATGTGTGCTTCAAATAACAGCAAAGAAAATAGACGATACTGGAAGTAATTCCGCGTTTTGTTAGAAAAATGTTTGCCAAATTGTAGTCACCGTCCCCTGTAGGCAGGGGAAGACGAAATTATCTTTCTGTACGTCCCCTTCTTTGTTTCTGGTAGTCAACACATCACCAACTTTTCTACTACTTTCTACTTGTTGCAAATGTCTACTATGGGTAGCGGTCTATGGGCTAATTAGCAAAATCAGGGGCCATTTTTTTCTTTGCCACCATATATAAATAGTATGCTTGTGTTGTGGAAACCAACGCTAACATACCTCTGTTTATATCGCCGTATTAATATTATGTTAAGCATTGGCTGTTATCATAATTCGCTCGCACGCTCTATAGGTAGCTATTTAGAAATGGAATCTTATAATAAAGCTTTAACGTATAAATTAATTGTAAATTAATTTGTTTGATACACACAAAAAGGTGATAGTGATATTCATAAACTCGGATATTTAAATTAAGAAATACGACTGACGACAAAATAAATGAGATACACTAATAATTTGTTCTCAATCTTACCTTTGATTACACTTGAAATAAACTTTAACCACAAATCACAACACTAAGCAGTTCCGAAGCGGAAAATCAATAATATAGCAGCTGAGTTGCATTTCCCGTTCATGGTGTGTCAAAATTTTAACAACGCACTTTTAAATTTACCAAAAGCCATGGGACGTCACACTTTTTCTTTTATAAACAAGAAGAAAATAATTTTTCAATGGTTTACTGCACGACCAAAACAGTAGACCTTACAAAGGACGAAACCAAACTCGATGAAAACGAAATCTAAATCAGCCTTATATTTTTCCTACTTTCCGTCTCTTTCCCTTCTGTTGTGGTTGTGAATGGGAAATATTATGTCAATATACATTATTTTATAGCAAAAACGACATCTATATAGTTTACAAAAACAATAGATAGATGTCACTAATGTGAAAAATATTTCTACTCGTCAATAGATGGCGGTAGCATTTCATAGTTATAGTTTTAGTCAATAGATGTCACTATAATTTTAGTAAAAGTTCTTCTATTCGTCAATAGATGGTGCTAATATTTTGTAGTTATAGTTTTAATCAAGAGATGGCGCCAGCGGTGTACTTTTATTTAAAAATTTAGTCGATAGGTGTCACTAATGTTTTAAAAAATATTTCTACTCGTTAACAGATGGCGCTAACAGCTAATAGTTACAGTTTTTGTCAATAGATGTCACCACTTGTATTTTTAAAATTTTTTTTAGTAATATCTACTCAACAAGAGATGGAGCTAGCAGTTTATTTTTTAGTTTCATTTTTATTCGATAGATGTCACTAAACGTGTGAGATATTTCTTCTTGTCCACAGATGGCGTTAGTAGTTCGAAGTAATTCTTTTATTCAGTGTATGTGGCTGTGTTTGATTTTTAGGTTTTTTATTCATAACAATAGATGGCACTACGGAAAACAGTTTTTCTTAATAGATGTCACTACGCTTTGTTTTGACATCACCCAACATATTTTTTTTTCTTGGCAAGAGATGGCGATGGGTGTCGTCTTATTTATTGTAATTACTACAGTTTGGTAAATCACAGTAGACTATACGAATTTACGATCATTTAATTTAAATAAGTATGTAAAGATATGTTATTACAACACATTCATGTATGCAACATGTGAATGAAGACAAAATAAAATATATTCAAGATCTTTTATAATACACGTAATAAAAAGTCAACCTATAATTCTGTGTTATTATACATCCGAAAATCAAAACTTTATTCTATAATTGAAATGTGTAATAATAAAAATTAGATTGTTTATATCGGTAGTGTTGTGGTAGTAACTAGCTTAATTAAATTAAAACAGCGCGGCTGGTGTTTCATCAAACTTCAGTACGTCGTAGCGTCGGTCTCGAAAATGAGGGTATTACAGAAATTAAAGTACGTGAATTTTTTTAACGCAGTCACATTCCTGTCAAAATTGTAAGTGATACTTTAGTGTAGGTTATTAAGATATATTTGTAAGTAAATATTTGTCACTTGATGTTAATTATTTTAAAAACCTGATGCGCGTCAGTGCTGGGAAGATGTCAAGTTCGTCCTCGGTGTCTGTGATCGAATCCAGCGTGGACGATAGAAGTGAGAAGAGAGATCGGAAGTCGTTCTTCGGCCGTCACGGCGTGCTCACCATCAGCGGCTCCAGCGCTGACGCCGACGTCTCCAATCTCGATTGTGAATGGTGAGCATTGCTTCATTGTTCAAAATTATATACATTTTAATTTTTTTGTTTAGTTTCCTTTAGTTTAATATGACATATTTTTATTTTGCATTGTCACCTTATAGCACAGTTTACACTCACTCAAATTCAATAGATTTGAATCCACCGTGATTTATATAACTATGTATTTAGAATTCGAAATAGTTTGACGGGCGTTACCAACTTACTTGCTCTCTATTTTGAGTTAGGTTTCCTTTTTCGTCTTGGATCCTATCCACCTTAATATGTTTTCCTCCAAAGAACAACTTGAACGACAAACCTTGACCTTTACTTTAAACACGTACAGTTTTTGTTTTCACCTCACGAAGCCGATGTTTGAATGTTATAGAAGACGTATTACAATATGATGTTTTGAAAAAAATGTAAGTAAATTCATACAAAGATCCTACGTATTTAAATAACGTCGCGTCGTGTACTTGTTCGAGGTTTTCATTTAGCATTTAGATCTACATTTAACAGAAAATCCCCTAAAAGAATATTATAAACCGCTTACTATATTTTCGCATACTGTTTGTAATTAGCGCAATATGTTGTACATTACTCGCCGTTGTTAGCCACTTCGTCGGGGATAGTTTAGCTTCCTAACGGTGAAAGAATTTTTGAAATCGGCAAAGTAGTTTTTGAGTTATTTCAATACAAACAAAACTACAAAGTTTCCTCTTTATAATATTAGTGTATGATGATGAAAGCTCTTAAGGTGGATAGTTCGTGCAAAAATACAAAAAAGCCCCTTAGCGTTTCATGACACACATACACACCATTTGACTAAGTTTTTTATCTTTGTTGTTAATTTAATTTAATATCTTTCATGTATTTAAAAAAAATATTTTCAAAATTATATTGGGTTCATAGACACACTAAAGTCTTGTACCAGCATAGTATTTAGTCGAGTAGCAAGTAGCATTTATCCGAACAAAGGATTTACTACTGTTCGGACTCGTTTAAGCCTAAACCTACGCACTAGGCTAGTAATTTAGTAACTAAAGGTGTCTGAACAGCAACATTTTAGTTGAATAGATTAGTAAACCCTTTGTTCGAATACTTGCTACTTGCTACTCGACTAAAATACTATCCTAGTGCGTACAAGGCTTAAATGAAATTGTATCACTGTTGGTTTCTACTCCTGAGGAATAGCTGAGTTACTTTGTTACCCTTTTTTCAATAATTCGGAAGAATATTCAGTTAAAAGGCACCGCCTGACCTATTAACAAAACTTTTATGGTATGATAATATTATTATATTTTTTAATTAAAACCGGCTCAGAGAATGCGGCCTCGAACTTGACCTTGAATTTACTAATGGACGATAATACCGAAAGTTTAGGGTTCCTTATTAAATAATCTCTAGTCAAGAAAAATACCTAAACATATTTTGTAGATGAGAACGTTTTATCGGTATAAAATCGAGTACAATTTGAGTATTGGACTGCGATAATTTTAAAAGGTTATCAGTCACAACTAGCAGTAGCTATAGATTAACAACTATAATATGTACTGTGTATATTTAATGCGGAATCCCAATCTGTAGGCAATAGGCCAATAGGCATGTGCTATCCGAGGAAGCGCGGCGGCACCGCGGGTACGTGCTCGCCGGTGCGCCGGTGCGGCGCGGGCGCACTGATAACGTGCAGACACGATAGATATAGCACCTACGAATTTACAACGAAGTATTTATACTGAAGGTTTTACTCAATCCTTACCCTTTTGTTAAAATAGTGTTTAAAAATCTTTCATTAAGCGAATGCCATTTTTCTCATCTTTTCACCCTTGTCGTAAAGTTTGTTACTCGATTTATGAATACCATAATGAATTAATATTTAGAATTTTGACGACAATAAAGAAAATAATGTCAAGGACGCCTCACAATCACGTTTAAACTTTTCGTTACGTGATAGAGAGGGTAAATACTATCCTAGATGGAGCAAGAGAGAGAGAAAGTATATTCTTTAACAATTTAGGTGTTGTATGAACAGCTGTAGCAATATTTTGGTAGTTTCACTTTTGTCGCGTCTACGTTACACGTGCTGTGTTTGATATCATATTTGGCATACTTTTTCCTTCTGTTATTATGTAAAATACGCGATAAGCGCAGACGTAAAGTAATAAAGTATTTTAAGTAAATAAAGGAGTCTTTCATAACTAGTCTGTACAGAGACATTTCATCGTAAAGGCATCATCAGAATTTTCCGCAATCAATACGATCGATCGACTGATAAAGGGCAACTACTTAAACTGTGAACTTCAGTAATTTTAATAAACATTTTTAGTGTTTTGAAATCGAAAAAATATCCTTCATTGTGTCTTTGTATCTTACATATTAGTAAATGATATATGCTATTTCTGATCCCAATGAAATTAATATCAGTAACAAAGTATTTAGTACATATTGGTTCGTTCCGGTTCCTCGACTGTAGTATCGACAATCTGTAACAAGGCACGCTGCTTTTCCAGCTGACTGCCTCCGGCGCCAACGGTTATACAACCACCAACACTGAGGTCAAATTATCAAGGATATCTATTTTCTCGGACATCTTGTAAGACTCGCCTGAATAGTATTATCAAGCAAGTAGCAAATATCCGACCAAAGAGTTTACCATTCTACTCTACTAAAATGTTTCCGTTCGGACACGTTTAGTTACTAAATAACTTGCTATTCGCCTAAAATACTATCCTGGTGCGTTCAAGGCTGTAAAGATGCTTACCAGTGGCATTATATTTTTGTTTCTAGTTACAGAAAGTTAAGTTGAACGTTAAGCGAACAACAAATACCGAAGGACGTTGTATACTAACGTCCTTGCAAATACCACATAAGTATATGACATAGTATGCATAGTAAGACATAACAGTCTTGATATTTTACAAAGGCATAATTGACAGCTTGTTACTAAAACAATACACAATCCGTTAAAAACAAAAAGGTGTAAATCTGCCTGCGGAAGTTCTTTATAGCTACAAATTCACCCTGTGGCCATAGACAATGTGTTACATTTGCCAACTCAATTACTTGGCTAGAACATAACGTGGATTATTGTAGTTAATGGCCGAGTTTATGATCTATTGTATTTTTTTTATTTTATATTAATGACACCACTATTCTGAACATAATTTGCAAATTAAGTTTTCATCTCAACAGTAAATAAAAGGAAAAAAACGTTATATGTTAGATTAAAATTTTACCCAGAAAACAAGGTTTTTTAAGCAAGCTTCGGTACATATTAACTTTTCATAAAATATTGAATTCGCAGTACATTATCATTTACGTTTGAATTAAAAGTACATAATAGTAAAAAGAAAAAGTATAATGATAGATCTTCTAAGATAAAAGCCGTGGGAAGCTATAACTGTTATGATTGGACATTACACATTGCTGCACTCGTAATGTTTTGCATACCTCGTCCTATCACAAAACTGACAACTATGGACTATCGTGAAGCCGGCGTGACGTCACATCCTCTTGTTTAATTAATTATATTTTATCCCTAAACCCTTGTACGCACCAGGACAGTATTTAAGTCGAATAACAAGTAATTTAGTAGGTAAACATGTCCGGATAGCAACATTTTAGTAGAGTAAATTAATAAATCCTTTGTTAGGATACTTTCTACTTGCTACTCGACTAAAATACTATCCTGATGCGAACAAGGCTTTAATAAATTTAATAGTAGTCACTGGTTGCTGTTAACTAAAATTAGTAATAATGTTAGGTCGAGCTAGCGGTGACACTGTCCTGCCTCCAGATGTCTACTTTCATCAGATTCTGTTTTATGAATAAAATCTGTCAATTCCAAAATTACTTTTGCGAGCATATCTATGATCTAAAAGGCCGGTAAGGCATTTGCAGTTCCTTTAGTGTTGCGAATGTCCATGGGCGTCGTTGACCACCTTGCTGTTGACGCCGCTCGTTTGCCTTTATAAAATAAATACTTGGAAATCGTAGCTATTCCAAAAATCACACAGATTTAACCATAGTTTTTCTCCTAGGCGTATTTTTATCGTGTCTACGCTCTTGTTTCACATTTACAAGTATTCTTTTAATGTTTTCACTCGCCTAAACGATGGTCCAGTTAAAAACATGGATGTAAAGAATGGAATTGTTTGAACAAGTAACGGAACCGCGTCCAAAACACTGGCAGCTGATAGAGAGGTGAGCCGATGCGTTTGGAAACAGTTTGCACGCGGACGCAGCGCTGCGCGCGCGCTTTACTCTAAACCGAGTTTTCGAGTCGTTCTGAAACACGGTTTGACGTTAATAAAAAAAAACAATATATTTGTGGTAAAAGTGACAAAATTATGTTGCGTTTGGTTTTTTTTCAGTTTTACGAGTGTATGATTAATTGTGATTTTTGTGTAATTATGAAATATATAATCTTTTTTCATTACTTAGGTAACTTTAGAGTGATAAGGAGTTTTATTACAAAACACAAATATTATTATTAAAAACTATTTTCACTTTCACATAGATATAAAAGAAACATTTATTTTCCGATTTAAATTAATGCAATTTAAATGAGACCGACATTTCAGTCGGCTTGGTTATAGAAGGTTGAAACTACAAAATATTTCCATGGCAAAGTTATTTACTTGTTTAACTCCTGTTTCATGACTCACCCAAGTGATAAATCCGAAGTTTTCCGATCACTCTTCTTATAAATTAAACTAAGTATAATGCGTTTATAAAAACATGATATTTGTTAGTACAGTCATGTTCCCGCCCTCAAACATCCCCTAGTAATTTCTTGTGTGTGAAAATTGAAATTTTACCTTTATACAATACTTGTTATTGTGCGCGAATTAGTCCGCGTGGTATTAAATAATATAGCCTATGTTACTCGGGGATAAAGTAGCTTTCTAATGGTAAAACAATTTTTAAAATCGGCCCAGTAGTTCTTGAGTTATTTTAATAGAAAAAATAATACAAAGTTTCTCACTTTATAATATTAGTATAGATTTTTTTACGTATGCTTTATTTAAAATACCTGATCTTATATTATAATGAAGCCTTTAATCTGTTCTGTTTAAGTGTCGTTAATTGGGATAATTTTTTATATCACAAAAACCACAGTGTAGCCTTAACTAAGGCTACACAGTGGTTTCTGTGACATATAATAGTCAGTCATTTAATAGTATCATCTTCATAAAGATCTGTGGTTAATTAAAAGATCGATTAAAAATAAATCTTACTAAATAGGTTGACATATTTAACTGTCGCTTAAGCCTTGTTCGCATTAGGATTGTATTTTATTCGAGTAGCAAGTATCCGAACAAATTACTATTGTAATTTACTAAAATGTTGCGGTTCGGACATGTTTAGTTACTAAATTACTTGCTACTCGACTAAAATACTATCTAGGTGCGTTCAAGGCTTTATATGCAAAATATCTGTGCGTACATTTTTATTTTTCAGGTACACTAGGCTAGTTGTCCTTAACCGTTTGTAATGAACACAGTACTCCGTGTTGATATAAAAGGGGATTATCATTAAATATTTGTTTAAATGTTATAAAACGGCTTAACAATATAACAGTTATTGTAATGGATATTATCACAAGTAAAAGATTTAATTCAATACTTTGATATTACTCGTATAATATTGATAATGCGCTGAATATGAGGCACGTTAAATACAAATAAGTTAAATCGAACAAAACTAAACAGATTCTTCCTTGTTGCTTTTCCGTAAGAAAAAGAGCCAGGTAGTTATGTACTATACAGTCAATAATTAATGTCATATAATGAGGGTTTCACAGTAGCTGTAGGTGACGATGTAGGTCACTGGAAAATTTTATAATTATTATAGAAATAAATGGATTATGATTTTTAAGAGAGAACAGACGCGATACGCTCGAGAGTGTCGAATCTAAAGCCTTGTATGCACCAGGATAGTATTTTAGTCGAGTAGCAAGTAATTTAGTAACTAAACGTGTCCGAACAGCAATATTTTTATAGAGTAGATTAGTAAATCCTTTGTTCGAATACTTATTACTCAGAGCGTCGTTGGTTTAGGAGTTAGCTCTTGACTTGTAAACTGCAGGTCCCGAGATTGAATCCCGCCATGTACCAATGTGATTTTCGATTTCCGATTTTCATCAACGCCCTTAGGTGAAGGAAAACATCGTGATGCAACTGCAACTGTACATATCGGCGAAGAAATTCAAAGATATGTGTTAAGTTACGCAAAATACGCGCTAGTCGTTGAGTTGCGGGAAATGGAGCCCATGATGGGCCGAACCTTACCTTACCTTACTTGCTACTCGACTAAAATATTATTTTGGTACGAACAAGGCAATGGTCTTCTGGCCATTATGCCACCAAAGAGTACCAATATTGGCTCAACACAAGGCCTTAGATAAGGAAATAGGTTAGTAAAAAAAATTCGTTATCCCTCGCAATATTTACTTGACTGTAACTTGAAATACTTATTTGTTTAAGTATATTAATATGCTTGCAACGAGAAGTATAAGCATAATAAGACGTCCGCGGCAACGAGCAGGGGGCGCGGATAATTGCACACAATTCATTTTTTGTCATAATCAAGTCGCTGTAACAATGATTATTATGATCATGTTGATGAAACAGTAAAAATAACAAAATGTAATACATTTTTAATTAAGCATTATATAGTAAAGTAGCTATTCGCGAATTCGTCCGTGCGAAATTTAAAAAACAGCCCATGTTACTCGGGGATAATGTAGCTTTCTAACATTGATTTTTTTTTTTTAAATTACAAAGTTTATCTCTTTATAATATTAGTATAGATTAGTTGTGTTATGTTTACGTCAGGTAAGTGAAACAAAACACTAACGCTTTTCAGAATATATTAAAGTTACTGTAAATGTCAGCGTTATTAATAACTTTAAACATAGCTTTACCCGGTGATAAGATGCAACTCGCACTAAATAGTTAAATTACATACTTTAATGAATTTTAATAGTATTAAATTAGTTTTATAATGTCGTTACTCACAGGTCAACATTTCAGTCATGATCGTGTTGTTATTTAGTTGATTGATATTGTTAATTTGGAATAATAACAGTGCCAAGTCACCGTGAAATATGTTTTCCCTTTTATAACAAACATCATTTAAAATATTAAAAAAATACTTATTTGTTGTTGTAGTTCCTGTCCCGACCTACTTTAATGTCATCAATTGAAAACGTAATAGCTAACTCGAATATGATAATAAATGATAATTACCTTCACACGACACTTATATTTAGTCGTTATAATTATAACAATTTGCATTACTTCTATAGGAAAACATGTAACAGCCACGCCCTTGTTCAGTGAATCAGAACACTGATCTCGTGTGGCTTGTTAAATTGCTTGTCTGTTCTTATGCTGCTTTTCAGACGTGACTCACGACTTCTCTGGGAACTGCAGACTTATAATATAGTCACAATGTCCAACAGGGAAGTATACGGGGGAGGGAATAGATGGGATTTACCCCCTTCCCCTGAAATCTGTCAACAGTATAGTGATTGTACAGACATGGTTGTTTCAATGTTTATCCCTCCCACGAACCAAAAGTCTGAATACGTGCTTGATGTCTATTGAGTGCTAAGCAGAGGTTGTGAAAAATTACTCGTCCTAATAATCTATACTAATATTATAAAGAGAGAAACTTTGTATTTTTGTATATATTGAAATAACTCGAGAACTACTGGGTCGATTTCCAAAATTCTTTCAAAATTAGAAAGCTACATTATCCCCGAGTAATATAGACTATATATTTTAATTACACGTGGATAAAGCTAGTCATAGATAAGTTTAAATAATCTAAGATTATTATTACTAAATTAAGCTGGGAATTAGTTTTGTCTTTATTATTTTCAAATCTACGTTGTTAAAGTACATTGTAACTACAGAGTTTCAAAACTAATTTCCTTATCAGTATCGACATGGAAATGTAGTTTTTATGTGCAGTTCACAGTAATCGCGCTCATTTCAAACTTTCTAAGTTGGATATTTTAATTATTCCCAAGACTGCCAAGTAAGGCTACGAAAGAAATCTATTTTACCATCTAACTCCAGCTCTGATCTGAAGACAGAGTGCTCGTTATATATTCACTATGAGTGAAATCGTTGTACGGTGCAAAACTACAAAGTGAGGATCCCTCGACGTGTGGACAGACAGTCGGGCAGGTATCGGTTTGCGAAAAACATCCGTGATAGTAATATAACAATTCCTGCGGTGCTAATGAGCGCGGTGCTGTCTGTTTGTTGACCGCGTCGTGGGCGTCACAATTAGACCCTTCCGGTGCACACCGAGGCTATTGTTACCTTGCCAATTAAACAGTTTTATGTTCCTGCGCGTTACCTCTTGGTTTTACTATAGTTAACAAATGCTGCTCAAGTGCAAAAATAGTAAAATTATACTAAGTAAATCACAAACGAACACAGCCGAATCGTGAATATAAATTTAGAATTAATTTAAATAGTTGAATTGGCATTATCCTGCACTTGTGTTGTGTTGTATAGTGTATTACAACACGGTAGCACAGTGGTGTAGGCAGAGTTCAGTTTGCAACAGTCTTCCTCCGCCACACGCAGACATCCCCGAGCGATTGCTACAAAACTATTCACCTAAAATATTTACAGCGTTACGTGCTATATTAATAGAGTTGCGTCATCAAAGAGAGATACAGTCGAACCTCGATAAGAGTCCAAGGGACCGCGACATTTGTTTCGCTTATACAGGTTTCTCTCTAATCCAAGTTTCTCGCTTATGGAGGTAGCTAGTCGGGACCAGAGAATGGCTCTCGTTTATAAAAAATTCTCGCCTATCCTCGCGTATCTAAGCTTCAGTGTATATAAAACATAATCCATAACAATCCAGTATGGTGCCGTTCACGGGCAGCTTCAAAGCGCCACTGCTATAGAGGCTACAGTCACGTCGCATTCAAACCGTAAGCATTAGAATTTTTATATAAAACATTCACACGTTACATCACAGTGTACTCGTAGGTAAACAAAATATGTATTAGTAGAGGGCTTGTGATACATTACACCGGCGTGTGATCGTGCGGCGGACGTCCGAGTGCAGCGCGGCACGTACAGCAACACTACACCCTTGTTTACGAACACTTCTCGGAAGCAAGAAATCGGACTACGATAGTTTATAATGCGCATGATGGTGTTCTACTTATTGATGCCTTTGATTTATTAGCACAATTATGTTGAAGAAAGCATTCGAAGATTCCATTGTAAAGGCTTGTTCGCACCAGGATAATATTTTAGTGGAGTAGCAAGCAGAAAAAAGGATTTACTAATCTACTCTAACAGTTTTTCCCTTTGTCGCGATTTCTCTCACCTGCGGGGCCACCCAAAGTATTTTTCGATTGGCGATATCGTTGATGGAATCGACAAAAATGTTTGAAACTGACATTGACATTCGATAAGTCATATGATTGTCACGTGTGAGATATCGAAGTTTCACTATAAAATCGTTTGGTAGTGAATTTTGGGTAAACTCCCTGTTTCACATTTACAAATATACCCTTGGGTGATATAAAAAGGTTCAAAAATGTTTAGGATGGATAAAACATACAGACGAATTGAGAATCTCTACCTTTTGGGAAGTCGGTTAAAAATAGGTATATAGGTACGGCTTTCCTTCATATTATAGTTAGTTGGTATAGTTTATCAGTAAAAGTGATGAGTAAGATTGTAAGAGATTAAAGCGATATGTCACGTCGAAAATAACCGGTTTTATCTGGTCGAGATGAGTGCAGATATATTGCAAGATACTTTTATAAAATAATTATGATAAATATATCACCAGTCGGTACATGTTGGTATTCCACAAGGCGTGCGGCCAAAAAGTCTAATCCTAAATTCTTTTGACCAAGTCATACTGGTGTTAGATGCTTGTTGCGGCGAGAACACTGGCCAGCAAGAAGAAATCTCTTTGGTCGCAATTCAATACTCTTTATTTTAAATATTTTTGTTTTTTTTTTTTTTTGTTTTTGTAAAAAAAATATTAAGTACAACTTTTGACCTGGATGCGCTCGTTTTCTTTTTAACTCTCTTTTTCATATTTTATCAAAAAAGCTATCGAAGTTAACAATGTTCAGTTTTTTTTGTAGTACTTTACTTGAATGATTTACTTTAATACTATATTTTCTAGTAACAAAGTAAAGCCGTGCACACACTGTGTTATATTTTTTCTTTCGTATTTTATTTACATCAAATTTTTTCTACTTAATTAGAAAATCTTATTTTCATAAATATATAAGAAGTGGATAAATAAATAACGTAACTACCAATTTTGATACTCGATTCTAGAAAGTAACAAAACGACGGTCTGAGATCCGGTCAGAACCGGTTCGAAGCGGTTCATTCCAGTTTCTCGGCCATTCACCTACGTTTTTACGTTGTGTCTGGTAACTTTGAACACTTTTCACAATATACTTAACTTCAGCAATTTTTGCGTTACATTGTTGACAAGAAAAATATATTATTCCAGCATTTTTCATTGATTATGTTAATATCGCTGTGTTGTGTAAACATTTAACTTGCCTTACATGAGATAAGATACTGCTCGGTATCTATAATGCAGGGATAAACGATATGTACGAGTATGTGAACTAGTCACTTAACTCAATATTGCCCTTTACTGCAAATATGTTATGAAATATAACCTACCTAACGTACTGATCGCTTAGGTAATTGTGTTTTAGAACCTGCTGTAAAGTATCCATTAAACATAATACAAGACAATTAAATTAAATCAACATACGAGTGCTACGAGAGTTGTAGAAAAACGCGGGTAGATTTTAAAAGTGCGAATGTGACAATGTGAAATGGGGGATTTCCTGAGGAAACTAGGAAGGCTCGGTAGGGGCGGTGTAAAAGAGACGAGCAGTATATATTCGATGGTGTCGTGCAGTGACGTCACGCCGGGCAGCCTGGAGGTCTGGCTGGACCTGCCCGACGAGATCAAGTACGATCCCTCGCTGGCGCCCTTCCACCAGCTCTACGAACAGCGACACGGTGAGGACTCTTCAATATTTATAATGAATAATAATCTTTGACGGCCGAATACTGAAACGAATCACGGACATTTAATTTCGTAAGTGTCGAATACATGCAGACAGACGTCCAAATTTCGTTTTTCGATAGTTTCAGTATTCAGCCGATAGTCTTCTGTAGCTATGTACAATATAACATATTTAAGGATAATTAGGTCTGGTATCTGGTCTTTAATTTCGCTGAAAAGCTTGTTTACGCAGTGCGTTTTTTCAAAAGCAAATTTCGCTTTAGTTTAATTTCAAACACCAATTACAGTGTTGATATTGTAGGTAAACTGGAGAGATCAGAACAACACGCGGAAGGGGACAAGACAATCGGCAATGGAAAGACAACTGAAAATTGTACACCGTGTGACAACGGGAATGAGGTCACTAAAGACTGCGAGAACGGGTAAGGGGGACCCCCTATGTTATCATTATTTAAAATGTTGTTTGTAAGAGATGTGCTGCCTGTAACGAAATAAGTAGGTACACATATTTTTTGTCCTTTTCTCTTTACTTTGAAATTTTTGATTTTTTTTTCGGATTGACAATGTTATGAAATAAATTAACTTAAGTCAGAACAGGAATCCGTAGTGGATTCGCTAAGTTGACTTTGACGTCAAAGAATGTAGATTAACACAGCCTATTTTAAGGCTGCCTTAAGCGGCTTAGTTCTATCCGTCGAGCGTTCATCCAACGACCACGTGACTAATAGACCACGTCTAGTCAAAGTCAGCAAGGCGGGCCAGCCTGCTGGAACTATTGTATTAAAAGTCCCATCGTTCAAATGTCTGTGTTAACTATTACAATCGTCTATATTTTACTTAAGTAATCATAATACATTGAATTTTAATTCGCTCAGATTAATGGACCAAATGATACCAGAAAAAGACAAGAAGGTGAAATCAACGAAGAAGAAGCAGGTAAACAAACAGTTTTATTAATCCCCTATTCAGAGCCCTCTCTATCCTACAATGCTTACAACGTATGAAGCTCCCCCTTTGGCTAGTTTAATAAGATTTACTTATCTAAAGTTACGAGTTAAGTTAATCGAAAGGTAAAATGCTGATATTTTTGTACTAATTTCAAGTGGGAATAACTGAAACTTATCGATATTTACATTGTAAGTAATGTCCGAACTTTAACCGTCAGATCAACCGCGTGTTGCGCGTGGTGAAGCTGGGCTCGCTGGTGTGCTGTTGGGGTCTGCTGACCGTCTCCTTGCTGCTCAACATGGAGACCAGCGATGTGCTCCTCCATACTGCGGTGGAAGCCGGTAGTGTTAAAGGTGTCTATTACAACGAATTTACTTGTGCATATTTTATGTCTGTCGTGCTGTTTGTTTCTGAAATATCGAATTGGTATTTTTCCCCGCAGTATCATAAAGTCCTGCTTTTTTGACATCAATATAATTATGATTTTTATAACATAAAATGTTTCAAGAATACGAGCTGAGCAGCACTTCGGAGCAAGTGAAAGTGCTGGTGAGACTGGCCGGGCCGTTCGAGGACGCGGCCACCAACGCCTCCAACAGCCTACTCTATCTCTACCTGCGCAAGACTCCGAACACGAGGACTGGCTATGAGCAGGTCAGTTGAACCAGAAAAAAAAGAAAATAACGGATACCGTACGAAACATTAACTAAACCTGGGTATCAATATTTTAGAAGCAACCAGTCACATTGTGAACCGATACTTAACTTTAAACTTCAGCTTTCGTTGAACGTAACACTTTTTCTGTCATTTCTCCGAAAATACCGTAAAACTGTCTCTCGCAGCGCTTTAACCAACTTCATACCGAAAACAGTTTATGAACCTTTTTTATAATTTCGACATGGGCCCTTTTGCTGCGACCTAGATACGTACAAACGCACACTAGTAGAGTGCGTGAGCAGCTTACCAAGTACCAAGTTGTAAGTGAAACCGCGCCACAGTCTCGTACAAAAGTGTTACAACAATATGTCAGAACATAATCGTTACAACATAGGAAATGAATTTGTTAACTTTTGGCTTAAGTCCTACAAATTAAGTGTACATAAGTGTTTATGGATTCCCCACTATTGTATAACTTTTATTATCTCTTCGAAATTATTTCAGAACTCGAGCGTATGGACAGTGCGACTGAAGGCGGACGATGCAATGGACTTCGCAGCCAGCTCCTCAGACGCCAGGATATTGGAGCTGCAGGCGGTCGTCAGCGAGCTCGCCACCGACACTTCGTTCGACCAAAACGCGACCAGCTCTGTGAACGACCACAACACACTTCATGGACCGGAAAATGGTAAACAAGTAAACAACAAAGCATTTAGGATATACCTTTAATTTCTTCGATATTTTTTCTCGAACTCTATCTACTACTAACTACAGTACTTACCCTCTATTAACAATTGTTGTATTTTAATGTAATCAGGTAATGCGTCAGATTCAAAGTTGGTATTGTGCGTGTGGAGCTCGAGCAACAACACGGTGCCCATCACCGTCAGCTACCACGTGGATCCCATCTCTGAGGAGGACGGCATCGTGTACGCCACACTGCTGCTCGCCTCCCTCTACATACTCATCATATTCGAGGGGAGCCACATTCATCAAAGAACCACCTGTTGTATGTTGTTGTCTTGTTGCGTAACATAACGCGGTCATGTGTTTTGCGGCAGGTGGTGAACAGAACTATAGCGGCACTGCTCTCGTCGTCGCTGGGTATCGCCGTGCTGGCGCTGGGTGGCGCGCGGCCCTCGCTGCCCGAGCTGGTCTCCTGGCTGGACGTGGAAACGTTGCTGCTTCTCTTCAGCATGATGCTGCTCGTCGCCATCCTCGCGGAGACAGGCCTATTCGACTACTTGGCGGTGCTCGCGTTCGAGGTAAGTTTTACTCAATTATAATTCATTTCTATTCTAATATTTCAATTAAAGTATAGATTTACTTCTTCGCTTAAATGATTCAAGTAGTCGAACATTTCAGGTGACAGGGGGCAGGACGTGGCCTCTTATCAACTGCCTGTGCTTCTTCACGGCTTTCTTCTCCACGTTTCTTGACAACGTAACGACAGTCCTCTTAATGACACCTGTTACAATAAGGTAAGATATATTCATAGCTAGTAAAGGAGCAGGCGGATCGCAGCTTTCCGCCATATCAATTTCCAGCATATATGTGTTTGTTGCGTGGCACAGGCTGTGCGAGGTGATGCAGCTGAACCCAGTACCGGTGCTGATGTCGATGGTGATCTTCAGCAACGTGGGCGGCGCCGCCACGCCCGTCGGCGACCCGCCCAACGTCATCATAGCCAGTCATCCCTCTATTTTACACGAGGTAACCATCGCCCGACTTGAACGAACCGAATCTAAGTGATATTATGATTTTATTTCTTTGTCTCGGTCGTCACGTTATAGAACATAAACTTCACGACGTTCACGCTGCACATGGGCGCGGGCATCCTGCTGGTGGCGGCGCAGACGTACCTGCAGCTGCGCTACATGTTCCGCGACATGAGCGCGCTGCGCCACGCCGTGCCCGCGGACATACAAGGTACCTCATCTGCGAACACTTTACCCATTGTTGCGATTATAATGTAGCAAGTTGCGTTTGTGTGTGGCAGAGCTGCGCCAGGAGCTGGCGGTGTGGCGGCGCGCGGCGGCCTCGCTCGCCTCCTACTCGCGCGACGAGGACATCGTGCGCAGGGCTCTCGAGAAAAAGGTTCGCACTTTATCATTAAACATACATATATTCATTTGTTTATTTGTGATCCGTTTGTGCCGCGCCGCTTATCTTCAGCCAGTCGGCAACTTGAAGCGACGATACGCTGTCGTAAATATTTTTGCGGATATTTATTCATTGCACTTCCACTCGTACGGTTTTCCGCCTGCAACCAGGGCCTCGTATCGTCATTGATAAATTGAACTTTTTAGGTACAGAAACTGCACGCTACCTTGCAGAAGCGCGAGTCCGGCAGCGGCAGGTCCAAGTCCGATCCACTTTTCTGTTCAACTCTGGCGCAAATGAAGCAAAAGGTAAGCGCGTCGCAATCTGACTTCGTAGCCGCATTGACCACGACAGTATTAATATCTTTTGTTCTTTTGTAAAGTAGACCTAGTTGTCAGTGCCGAGTGCATTTAAATAGATCGTCTTATTAATAGAAGTAAGCAATGAACGACCCCCTTGTGTGTAAGTTAACGCGTCAGTTGTGGGTTGCAGTACCGCATCAGGGACAAGCCGCTGCTGGTCAAGTCCGCGGTGTGCGTCGCCTTCGTCGTAGTCGTCTTCTTCCTGCATGCTATACCGGAACTGCGTGAGTATCGCATTGAACACATACTGATTACACAGCACTCGGCCGTGCGCTGACGGAGTGTATGTGCGCAGAGCGGTTGTCGTTGGGCTGGACGGCGTTGCTGGGTGCGCTGCTGCTGCTGCTGCTGGCCGAGCGCGAGGACCTGGAACCGGTGCTGGCGCGCGTCGAGTGGTCCACGCTTCTCTTCTTCGCCGCGCTCTTCGTGCTCATGGAGGTAACTCTTCATTAAAACTAACCCATCTAAGCGATAGGGGCACGAATAATAAAAGCTACAATAAATACATTTTATTGAATGTTTTACAGGCTCTGGCAAAACTGGGTCTCATATCCTGGATCGGCAGGATGACTGAGTCGCTCATCCTGCAGGTCAACGAGGAGTCACGCCTCACCGTCGCCCTTCTGCTTATCCTGTGGGTGGGTATCCTCTGGGGCCGAATCACACATTCCAAAAAACAACTTAGATGACTGAATTTCCTCGAACGCCTCCACCGCTTAAGATTACGTCTCTGAGTTATTATATCGCGGACATAGAGATTATAAAGTGATTCGTGTCTGGGTGCAGGTGTCAGGCGTGGCGTCCGCGTTCGTGGACAACATCCCGCTGACGACGATGATGGTGCGCGTCACGGCAGCGCTTAGTGCGCCCGGCGGCCTGGCGCTGCCGCTGGCGCCGCTCGCCTACGCGCTCAGCTTCGGCGCCTGCCTCGGAGGTCAGCCATACAAACACATACAAAAAACGCACTACAAACATATTACACTCATTTTTTTTGTTATTATTCCAAATTAGAGTCGCCAAAGAATAACGCTACCCATATTTGATGTGATGCCAACAGTAACTGATGTGTTTTGTGACAGGCGATGTATGCATAGAAGTCTGTCTGCTCTTTCTAGCAGCTGTATCAGTGTGTTCTGTGTTCAGGTAACGGCACTCTGATCGGCGCGAGCGCGAACGTGGTGTGCGCCGGCGTGGCGGAGCAGCACGGCTACCGCTTCTCCTTCCTGCAGTACCTCAAGGTGGGCTTCCCCGTCATGATCGGCAACTTAATAGTCGCCTCCGTCTACCTTCTCTTCTGTCACAGCATCTTCACCTGGCACTGACCATGCCCCACCGTACGGATGAACCGTTTCCCATTTAATTTGATTATTTTAGTTTATTAAGTTTCACGAATCTTTTAAGCTTTGCAGATCTGATTAATTATTTTCAAAAAAATGAATTCACTTTACAATTTGAATATACAGTCGAACCTGGATAAGAGTCCTAGGAACCGCGATATTTGTCTTGCTTATAGAGGTTTCTCTCTAATCCGTTTATCTCGCTTATGGAGGTAGCTAGTCGGGACCATAGAATGACTCTCGCTTACAGAGATTTCTCGCTTATCCCGGTATGGCTGTATACCTTCATATGCATTCGTTTCGTTGTTTGCATTTTACGCACGTGAATGTAAACGAAACCCGAGACCTAAAATTAAGTTACTAAAATCATGTTAAGATTT
>QDHC01000281.1:64498-78813 GCA_013186455.1 Papilio dardanus tibullus | reverse complement strand
TGTCTTTTTTCCCCATGTATCTGAAACTGGAGGATCTACTCATAAAGATACCGTACGTACAGCTCTGCATTTTTTCCGCATTAATATATACCATGCTTTTGGCACCTATCTTCTGAGTTATAAAATGCTTCCTCCTCCCCTCTATCAAAATTAACAACTCACCTTTCTCGGGCCACTTGCTAAAGTCTAAGTTCGGATATTGTTCCTTTAAAACTTTTTCGTCGACTTCCATAGGCTCTTCAGCAGGTAGATTGTTGTATTCCAAAATTCTCTCCACCTGCAAACGGTAACTAAACATTATACTTATGGATTCTTTGACCTATTTTTATTGGTTTCATAATATTAAAAAAAATCTTAACCGATGTCATCTGGTTCTCAACATCAGCGGTCTGTCGCATGCCGAACTGGCACATGCCCACTAGACCGATGGCCTGTGTGATGGCCAGCCCCACGTTGCCGCCGCGGTTCTCTGTGAAGTTCACAACATCAATCAAACGAGTGGCAACATACCTGCTGTCACGTCACTACTCCAATGATTTGCATTCCAGATCTGAATTGGAGCAAGTATTTTTCATTTCAATTTTTATCGAGATTTACTATTACTAAAAAAAAATTGTTATGATAGTCAATACTCGAAAACATGAATAACTAGGTAGTATAACCAGTAAGTATATAACGATGCAAAAAGCTCGAACCAAATCAAAACCTATCCAGTTCTCACCTTCATTCGCAAATAAAAAGAAGCTAAATGTAACATCCAGAAGCCGAAAGCCTGATTAGTGTCGAGTACGAGGGTCCAGGCGCTGCTGTGCAGGTCCTGCAGCTTGTCAAACTCGCGCGCCAGCGTCCTCTGCCGCGCGCCGCACGACCTGATCGTCGTCAGCCCCGACACCGTCGCTGACGCCTGGTTCAGGCTCTGACTGCGCGCTGAAATGACGAAGAGAATATATAAAAATAAACCAGTGTAATTAAATATTAAAATTTTGATGTAGGAAAAAAATACCAGGAGACACTCATCACAAGCATATACAGTGACTACGTCGGGTATGTGACACGTCTCCTGAGTCAGATAAACAGCCACTAGCACATGTTATAAAGAGGTCGCCATACCTATAGCTTCTATGCGCTGCAGCTCTCGACTGGTGCCAAGGAACAGCTCCCGCATGAGGTAGAGCAGGAAAGCCACCACCATGGTCGGCAGCAGCAGCCACCAGTTTGCCAGGCACACGACCACTAGCACCGACACGATTTCTAAAAAGAACTGGAACAATTTCCCTAAATAAATTAATAAAACTTGATTTGAAGGCGATTAAGCAGATTTGGTTAACATATTTTCTACTTACACCGATACAGTCCAGTAGAGTGATCGGCAAAGCGGAGTCCACCTGCCCGATGTCCTTGGAGAAGCGGTTCAGGACGCGGCCCGAGGGGTTGTGGTGGAAGAACCACATCGGGGCGCTCGTTACGCCTCTGCAAGTCGTACGCTTTCATATAATCAAAAGCTATAAAT
This sequence comes from Papilio dardanus tibullus, assembly GCA_013186455.1. Taxonomy (NCBI): domain Eukaryota; kingdom Metazoa; phylum Arthropoda; class Insecta; order Lepidoptera; family Papilionidae; genus Papilio; species Papilio dardanus. The sequence continues at coordinate 77,303 of QDHC01000281.1, read as the reverse complement.
AATGTACATTTCATTAATCTTATAAATAGCAACCTGAACATGGTGTCGTGCAAGTTGATGGAGGCTCTGATGCAGGTGTTGTAGAAGACGATCAGCTTGTTCCAGGTGAAGATGATGCAGATGCCGATGAGGCCCGCGTAGATGTAGATGCATTGCTCTCGACTCAGCCCCAGGTAGTTGGACGGATTATTCAAGCTATCTGAACACACGCGTATGTTACCTTCACGGTACTGGCACGAACTCATTTACGGGATATTTTATTAGGGGGAACCTGTTAATGGCTGATGTTCACTGGTTAATGCTGCGTCTACTGTGGTTGTCTTTATAGTTACAGCAGTGTTACACTTAATTACCTATTTGTACCTGTTTTGTATGACAATAAACCTTTATTCTATTCTATTCATTTTATTTCAAAAATCTAAACTTTGTTCACTAGATATTGTCATCTTAAAAGTGTGATGACTCTCGTCTGATAGTACTCGTAAGTACAGCTCCTCAATCCCTATAAACACTTAAATAAATATTATTTGCGTGAACTTACCAAAATCAGAGGAAGTGAAGTTAGAAGTTAGGTTGCCTTGTGTCAAATTGCGGTAGTACATATTGTTGGACTCCTCGAGGTTCACCCTGAAATTCAGTTACCGTTTAGGAGACAGTGCTTTTACCACACTTCTCTTCTTATTCGATGCACTATTAATAATCTGTGGCACTTTGAAAAGGAGGGATTTCAGGGTGATTATGATAATATATTTAAATATACTTGTATCTAAGGTTAGAGGTCAATGGTAGAGTTTGTCACGGATGTAAAGCAGTGCCCGCCACCCCGCCGTAATACTTTGGAGGGCCGTCCGGTTTTAGTGAGTATTCCGGTCACCTTCCGTGGCAGGCGTATCCCACACTTCCTACGTTATTGCACAGCACGGCATAGGGGTGCGTAAATGCATTTCCTGACGTTTCTTTTTTTAAAAAAAAGGTCAATGGTAGAATTGTTATTCAGAGCGATAGTCTCACCACTCCTTCATCCAGACGTCAGTGCTAGCGTAGAACACCTGCGCGCAGACGAACAGCGCGAACAGGCAGAACATGGAGAAGGCACTGCCCCCGCTCTTCACGTAGGCCAGGTACACGCTGCTGTCGATGACCCCCTTGTTGTGCGCCTCGCCTGGAACGTCACACCGCTATTTGCCGTCATCGCAGATATTGACCGTATATGGTGCACACGAGACCTTAGCCCAGACCCCTGTACTTAGTTGCTGGTGAATTGATAGTAGAGAAATAAATGTGTTTGTACCTTACCTTCATAATCAGGGTCGTCAGGGTTCGCGTCATAAGACACTTTTGAAGTCACTGACAGTGTTCGTTTGAGACGTACTACTTTTTCTTCTTTCTGAAAAATAAGCCATAACAATTTTCCTTTATTTTAAGTTGAGTAGTGATGGAAAAATTGTATAAGAGGCGTTCTCGTTTTTGTAATCTTTGAACCGTTAATAGTTACAATAGATGCATAATTCAGAAGAATTTATTTCAGTACCAGTACTCCAGGAGTTTCCTTTGTTTTCTTCTCTGTGCCCTGATCTACTTCAACTGTGTCTACTAGTTTCTCAAGTTCTGGCAAAGTTTCCTGAAGCTCTGCGTACGTGCCCTGTGCAACAATCTGCAAAAATGTTTCTACGTTTAAACCAATAACGTCTGACGATTTTCACGGTATCAGTGCCCGCCGTCATCGTGGCGAGATCCCGGAACGTCCGTATAGGCTTCAGTTCAAATTCATGGTCAAGAGTTGTATAATTAGTACCGGGAATTGAAATTCTAATATCATAAGACTAGGACACAAATATCGACCCGTGACGTCAACTTTATAGAGTAACCAATGGAGCTCACCCTGGCGTCGCGCATGACGCACACGTTGTCGGCGTGTCGCGCGTACTGCACGTGGTGCGTCACCAGCACCACCGCGCGCTCGCGCAGGAACCCGCGCACGCATTTCTCGTAAATCGCTTGCGCTACCTACAATTGGAAAACAATATGTAGTAGGTATTCGTATATTCTTTTACATTATAAGATAGTAAACCAACAAACGGCTACCTGGATTCAGCAAAATAGCGAGGCGACCGCTGTCTACAGGTATCCGCGATTACAGAGGCGTTGCCTATTTTTAATCAACGCAGAAGGAGTTTTCTTCCCCTTCCTATGCATTACCTCCTCCACTACCTTCTCATCGCATCGTTTCCGTATCAATCGTGTCCTTTGTGTTCATGGCATTGCATCGTGAGAGCCACTCCAGGCGTCGAATAGATGAAGTTGTCAACAATGTAGTTATTTTTGTCACACATGTCAGATTGTGGTACTAACCTTAGCATCTACAGCTGCCAGCGGGTCGTCCAGCAGATAGAGGTCTGCCTGCTGGTAGACGCAGCGCGCCAGCGACACGCGCGCACGCTGCCCGCCCGATAGGGCCGTACCTGCAAAAATATATCATATCAATTGACTTAGGAATTGGCAGAAGAGAATCGCTATGCTCCAAGTAAGTCCTCACCTCTTTCACCAACAACAGTTTTGTCGCCGTGCGGCAGAATCTCGAGGTCACTCTGCAGCTGGCAGCACTCCAACACCATCTTGTATCGCCGCATATCCATTTCCTCGCCAAAAAGTATGTTCTGACGAATCTATAAGCAGAAAGATGAAGAAAAATCATTCTAATATAATTTATTGAATAGCCTATATATTCAAGGTCATTTTGATATCATACGGAAGCGTCAAAGAGCCAAGGGTCCTGCGCGGCGTAAGCGATGACGGCGTTCACGTCCAGACTGCCGGCGCGCGGCGTCAGCTCCTGCAGCAAGGCCTGCAGCAGTGTCGACTTGCCCGCGCCCACCACGCCCACCACCGTCGTCAGGGTGTTAGCACGAATCTGAAATATATCCACATTTCGTATAACAAAGACCATTATCTAAAGGCTGTTAAGCCAAAATGCTATTTTCTTTTGCACTTAAAACCGGGGAATAAATAATTTTATATTTATTGTCTCTGCCGCTTATCGTCTCGGTATAAGAGCGTCGATGGCTCAGGGTTTAGAACTGGACACGGCTGAGTTGAATCCAGCTATGTACCTATATTTTTGGCGTTTCCCGAATTTCATTAATCCGACGTTCTTACGGCGAAGGAAAACATCATGATTCAACCTGGACATATCTGAGAAGAAATTCAAAGATATGTGTGAAAGTCATTCAACGTGCTCTGGGCCAGCGTGATTGACTACAGCAAGTCCAGTCCAGTTCCAAAAGGGAGCTGATAATGTCTTTCTTCACTCTAAGCTTCTGGACAATTATACACCTTTTTTAATATTGATTTATTAATGCCTACTTACTGTTAAATTGATGTTCAACAGAGCTGGCACAATCGCTTCATCGCCGGTAGCCTTCCAGTCCACTGAGTACTCTTTCATTCTCACTAGGACGTCGGACTTTGTGCTCATTGTCTTCAACTTAATGTTATCTCCGTTAGAAGGCCTGAAAATAAATGAATTTATAGTTATATTATAATCTTTGACATCCTATTTTATGTAACCTATAGATTTTTTTAACTAAAAGTCTGTAGATATAGTTATCTATAGCTTACATAAATCTTATACCTACGTATCTCAAAGACACGCTTATGAAAGCGTAATTTATTTTGATTTGCATACATACCTAATCGTATTACTTACTCGGTCTGAACTTTTTCATAGACGCCGTTCTTGTGCAAAGGCTTGCTTTCCTCGTCAATACGCTGCAAGTCGACGCCGTCGTTGTTCTTCACCTCCGGTAGCAGCAGGAATTCCTGCATCCTCTTCACGCTCACGTATGCTTCCAGCACGACCGAAATCGCCATCGGAAGGAAGTCCACCAGAGTATACTTGAGGTTCTCGTAGTAATAGAAAATTACGAAAACCTTCGCCGCCGTTAGGTCGTTGTCCAGATAAAGGAAGGAAAGAATGCTTATAAAAATACCAACTTTGGTATTTAATTTAACACACGACGTCATCACGGCGTGCAGCCAGCACATCTTTTTCAATATTTTCATTTCTTGTCTGAAACGAAATTACGTTTTAAAAACTTGTTAAAAAACAAAACCGCTTTGGAATGTTAGTTCTTACTTTCTGGCTTCACCAATAATTTTGGCGAAAGCATTCTCCCAGGCGTACATCTTAATGGCTTCGATGCTCTGTATCACCTCGTTCATCAGCCGGATGCGGTTGTCCGTGCGCACGGTTGTCTGGTGCCGCAGCTTGCTGGATATCGTACCGAGGTATCCTGCAAGTTATCGTCCGCTATTAATAGCTTTGTAGATGCATTTCTTTGCAGAAATACTTAGACTCGAGGCTGCTATAGTAAGTCGGCTCCCCAGCCTAGTTTTGGTCGAAGTACAAACTATATAAGTCTGTCGACTCTTCTCTTACCTTGTAGCGGTATGAAGAGAATCAGGAAGGCAACGCCGAACAGAGTAGAGACACCGATCTGGCGGTACATGAGGTAGATAACGAAGGCGCTCTCGATGGGCGCGCGAAATAGGTCGACGAGAAAGAGGATGGCCATGTCGAAGCGCTGCGCGTCCGTCGTGAGCAGGTTGATGACGTAGCCCGCCAGCCCTTCCGACGCCTGCCCGCCCACTGATAGATCAAGTCTTAGCAGCTGAAAATGAATTTTGTAACGTACTGCAGATGTCCATGAGCGTCGTTGATCATTTTCAGTTTTCACGCCACTCGTTTGCCCCTCTCGTATAGAAAAAAATCTAAAAACGATAGGTATCTACTTGAGGCTAGAATACAACTGCTGAAGGCTTTCCCAAGAAAAAAACAACTCATTAATTAAGATTAATAAATGTGTAAAGTGAGCCATGTTTGTCTCGCACCTGTCCGCTACTCTAGATCGTTTTTGTTATATACTCGTACTTGACGCAGTAATGCCGTGCACGTGCTTAGAGGAACACTTTACCTTCCGATAGATGAGAGAGGAGCAGGCCACTCTCACTTTCATGCTCATCGCGAACATCCACAGGAACACCGGGTGCATTATTGTGACGTTTATTAGCTGCAACCTGAAATCGTCCCGCCTCGTCTATAACTACTTCCAACACTGCCACTGATCACTCACAACTTAAACGTTACTAAAATAAATACATTACAAGTATAGTTAGGTTACCTACCCGACGACTCCAAATGCGTAGAGATAGGCGTGAGATGTCGATATGCCGGAGTTGGGGGAAGAAAAGTAATTGATCATGCCCTCGAGACACATCGGTATTGATAATCTAGAAAGTAAAAAATATGTTGAAAATTAAAGTATGCATTAAAAAACACTGGTTGAGAAGATCATGAGATCGACACAATAACTTGATCTTTAATTTGCAGAGGATAGTAGCGACGATGGCGGAGGAGAGTACCAAGCGTCCTTTGCTAAGCAATGCTAGTAATTACTGCTAATATTTACGCAAAGAGGTAGTCAGTTATCACGAGGTGGACCAAGTACGTCTTGCTTACTCTGTTGCGGCGAGCACTGGCCAGTGCTCGCCGCCTCCTTGCTCGCTGCACGTCTTTTTTACTCTTTTATTCTTTTACGTTTATCTTTTGTTTTTTATGTTAAATTTTTTTTTACACTTTTAATTGTCGTTGACGATGTTTCATTTTTAAACTTTTCTTCTTATTTTTAACTTAAAACTTATATAATACTCAATTACAAGCTATCGAAGCAAACAAAATGGTCCTTCGATCCGGCTCGAAGGACCATTTTGTTTACTTCGATAGCTTGATAAGTTTATGTGTTATATAAGTTTTAAGTTAAAAATAAGAAGAAAAGTTCAAAAATGAAACATCGTCCACGACAATTAAAAGTGTAATAATTTTTTTTTTTTGACAATTAAAAGTGTACTAAAAATTTTACATAAAAAACAAAAGACAAACGTAAAAGAATAAAATAGTAAAAAAGACGTGCAGCGAGCAAGGAGGCGGCGAGCACTGGCCAGTGCTCGCCGCAACATACACCTTGTACAAAGAAGAGCGGAAAGGTTTGACTGTTACCTTATTGTACTTTCAAATATAGAAAATATTAGATTTCCTAAAATAAACTTGAACCCGTAGACCGCTGTTATTGCTTTCAATAAAGATGCTTTGCCGCCATTCTCTGGGAAAAGAAAGTTTTTATTCAATCATTCAATAATAATATAGATAGGCAGTACCTACATCAAGTGGTAAAAAGTTAATAGTATGTTTTTTGCTGCATTGCCGCAACTGTGAATAATAATACAACAAAATTGTTGTAAAATTCAACTTCATCATTGGCCTTTGTCGGCCCATTGCGGGTCATAGGTCTTCCCAATTCCTTCTACAAAATCCGCGTACTGTTTTAATAAAAATAAGTAAATAAATATAGTAGTTAACCTTGTTTGGTCAACTCGTGGTCCCAACTGGCGCGGACCGCGTCCCCCCGGGCCGCCGCGCGGTGCCCCGGCGTGCATCTGCTCGTTACAAAAAAAATAACCACTCAAACTCAGCACACATAATGTAATTTGATATTTAAATTATTAAGTCTTACCTGTACAAATCTGAAATATTTAACTCTTCTTTATGACCCTTTATGAATATGCGACGCGTGTACCTAAAAAAAGTTATGGTAAAATAATATGATCGACTACATCAAGATTTTTGACAAGGGCTTTTTGACGCCCTTCTAAAGGATGGCGCTCGCTACGCTGTCGTGAGTGTGTCCATAGTCCATACAAAATATATCTTGACCGTGCGCCTTCCGTCAACCGACCCGTGCACATGCGTATATTTTGTAGGGACGCACTCACGGCAGAAGTCATCCTTTATGTGTTACCTATTTAAGTAATATAAACTTACCAAAAGCATATTTTGGACAATAAATTGGCCCTCTCACGGGGATTCTGTTGTCGCGGAGTGTCGTAGTGGCCGGTGTCCATGGTGAAGTCACGAGCGGTATCAAGTTAGGCTCTCACTAAACTAAGCTTGAACTTACGTTAATCCTGGAACACACAGTACAATTGGTGAATTGTTACTTACCAAATGTCTATAACGTTTGTAAGAAGTGTTTGCATAAATAAAAAGAATTTATTGTCAGCCATTCGGAAAAATTAATAAAGTCAGGAAGTATCCTGTTGCACCTTGGACTAAACGAAGATTAAAACTATTCTGATAGTTCATGTAATTTATCCGCAAATTGCAATCTTAATTCCATTTATTTGGCAAAAACAATAAAGTTGAACTGTAGAAGGTATAACTCTATAATTATCTTGTTGTTAATCTGTACAACGGAGTAGGTCATGGGAATTAAAAAAAAACTGTAATACTTTTATCCAAGCGTCCAAAGTTACTGTACAGATTGTTGTTGCAATATTGATCGATGTCAGAAAGATTTACTCACATTTAATTAAAATCCTTATCAAGAATAATTGTAGGAAGCGATCAGAAAAAAGTTGATAAATGATAAATGCGATTTGTATATGAAAGAAGTATAGCTTATCAATATATTTAACAAAACATCACACGATGAATAATATTAAGTCGATAACTGTTTAGATAAGGGGAATAGCGACGCAAGGACGAGATAAAACAAACTTAACTACGAGTTTGAAAAAATACTTGTTAGTTACCAAAAAATGACTTCAACGTTCAACCTTAAAGTCCGGTCAAGATAAACGAACAACGAATAGTGAAGTTACAATACATTAATGTCCAACAAGCTGAAAGTTGGTGAAATGACCTGATATTGGCTGATGTTTGTTGTTTAATGTTATGTCTACTCTGTAATGTATAGCTGTTGGTTCTCCCACAATTAAATAAATAAACAAAATAAAAAATAAATAGAAAGTTTCCTATAAGTTTAAAAGTTATTAGGATTGTCTTCTATTAGTTGTTCTAGTACCTTTTCAAGTTACAATTGGTATTATTTTTATTGGGTTACAACTTAAAACTTTAAAATATTTGATTTTATTAATTTAAAACCAAATGTATTTTATTATGGTTGTTACTGCGTTTTTAAATTTTATGACAATTTAAGATTCGATTTCGGACAACTGAAAAGAGTGTCCGTCCTATTTGATGTTTACCTTTTCTACTGATTTCTTAGCTTTTACCATCACTGGAAGTCTTCTTAAATAATATCCTAATTGCGTCGGGGCTCATCGGCCATCTACAATTATGACCGGTCGAATAATTACAATAAGACACGCAAAGGTTTACAGCCGGTTTATAAAATTAGATAAGTCTAAGTTAAGTAAACATTGTAACTTTGTAGTGTCTAAATTGTCCAAAAGGAATTAACGTCCAAACGTAATACGAAGTGTTGCATGGCAACCGATTTCACACGTGACCGCTAACTGGCAAATACAGTCATTAATTAATCACTAAGGGAGTCCCTGAGAGTAGGTTTTCAGATTATATCCACTAGACTACTAAAGAACTCTGAGTGTCACAGTTAGATATACTATAATTGTGTCATCAGTTGTTTATCACTTTTAAATATGTGCTATAAATATTACTAAATAAATTATTTACCAATTTAATTGACTTACATTATGAACTACAGAGAGCGTGGCAGCTGTGGGAAACTTGTATAACCCTATTCCATCAACTTTATAAATCACAATTTAAGAACAAGGCGTCTTAACAGTTTTTATAACTCTGTTAGTTCTTAAAGTTGCAGAATTGCGGAATTGTTTTCGTTTTTACCGTATCTAAAACCGGCGCTAGCGACTGAACGCAGCAAAAAACCGCCACAGACTGAATAACGAAGTAACCTTCCTCGATCAGTGACCACTCGCAGCCATAGCATTTAACAAAAAATCCCATCTCGTGTCGACCAGCTGTGGAGTAAATGATAATGAAATAGTTACCTATTAAATAATGTTATACAACATTGATTGATAACTATATGCACATTTAACCTAACATTATGCAATGTCACATGTTATTAGCTTATGAGTTTAACACTCTGAGTCTAATAAAATATTCAATCGTGTTATTTGTGAAATGCCGAATCCTTCTTGAGGCCTTGAGACCGGTCTACATCTAGATGCAGTCCTTGATCCACATAATTGTCGAGAGATGTCATCACAATCCTATTGTTTCAAGAAATAAATTAACAAAGCGTGTAACGTATCAATTAAAACGATTATTATACAATGAATAAGTTCACGAAGACAGAACAAACAGCTGATGGGGATTTCCTGTCTGTGTTAGAAGTATAATGACGTCATGACAGTGATTTCCATAACGTAAGGCAATCGAATGCGGCGAGGCGCCTTGTGGAAAGCTAAATAATGATGAGCATTTTTATCGGCACGTTTGAGCTTTTGAGTACACGGAAAAGAGTTATCCAGTTATAAAAGAAGACAAATTAGACATTCTATCATCGTAATGTTGACTAGTATGTGCACAATGATACACAGTACCTACAATAAAGTTTGTCATTGCTCAAACATTAACAAGAACTCAACAAGCATATTCTGTTGAGTGAGCGTGTGACCTCGGAAGGCGTGGCGACGTCGTTTATTACTAAAGTTCATCCATTCCACCACGAGCCTTACCTAGAAATCAATCAACATGAAAAGGCAACAGTATTAAGCTTGCTACTTTAAGGAAATAAAGTTTACGAAGAAAACGTGTAGGTATAGCCCGTTTTGCATCTTCTGCAGAATAGAATTAATATTAAATGTTTTGTTCAGACGCATTGATATCACAAGATACATGAAAAAATAACGTATATGTCGCCCAATCAGCAGCCCAAGGCCTATTCACTAGCTACAAGAATTGATTAAACAAATAAATAAGATACGATATCAGCAGCCCTAGGTCTATTCACTACCTACCACTGACCTCTATAAATAGACTGGTTATAAGAGGTAGTATTTTGAGAATATTTGATGCAGATGGTAACAGTCGTTATAGGTAATGTGGATTCGAACTAATAATATAAATATACTTAACGGCTCTGGGGGGAAACCTAAAATACTTTTCGACTGGCGATACCGCTGGAATCAACAAAAATGTGCTTGTCACATGTGAGATATCGAACGTCATTGTCAGTTACATACACTTTTGATGTTCACTATAGAATCGCTTCGTAGTTATGTGCTTTTGGTAACCCCTTTAGTATGAAAGGACCCGGTAAAGTTTGTTACGAAGCAATCGCTTATCGATTTATAAAGACCAGTGGTAGATACCCAAGTCGATCAACGAAATGAATAAGATACGATCAACAGTACGATAGCTACGTCACAGCACAAGGTAACTGTTAAGGTAAGTATGTTGTACTTGAAACGATAGTGAGTTGACTCACTGAGGTGAATCAGCGGCGCCACGTGGCGACATACACATTTATCGTATTTTCGGGCGCAGGTATCGATACGGTTCGGATAATGATTTACTTATCGCATCAGTACCATAGTAACGTGGAGGATGACTGTGCGTGCTATCTCTCTTTACTATTGTTATTAAATTGCACAACTATTTCGCCATCATTTGTATCCCACATCTATATGTACAGCAGTACCATATTCTTGGTAACGTGTCTAATTTTAGACCGACAAGTTCTGACGCTGTGAGCTTGTGTGAAATTAACCCTTAAATGCACGATTTTTGTTTCACGTTTTTAAAAATATATTTGTGTAATAGACATGTATTACTGTCTAAGTAAAGGTATGTATTACTGTTTAGTATGTTGTTTAAAAACAACATTGTCCATTTAAGGGTCAAATAATGATGGCTCACTAGCGCCCTCTTTTACGCCGTTCTCTATCTCTCTCTATCTATATTTCATCCTAATAGCAGTTAAGGTGAAACATTTAGGTATTACCAATTTCTGTTCTAGAGCCGCTGGTAGCAAAGCGTGGTTTTGACCTAACATAATCTGTATACTTAGCCTGCGTTCACACGGACGCTTTATAATGCCTTAGCTAATACGATCGCTTGAAAAATGACTCTTGTTTCGTTCGATCAGCGCTCAACGCTGTGCGATAAAAATATAAAAGCACCGCCGTGTAGTACTCAGTACTTTTTTGCATGCGTTGAATAAGCAGTCGTGTTAATGGGATGGTTACTGTGCGTTTCAAACAACAATGTGTCCAATACTAACATAATAAGGCCTATCACGTATTTGTGAGATGTTTTTTTTTTGTATTAAAAAGTGGCAAACGAGCAAGCGGCCACCTAGACTCGCTGAAATAGCGAAGCGACATCCGCAATTGCAGATGCGTTGCCTACCCTTAATCTTCGGAGAAGGAGAAGCACAGCAAGAGGATAATTCCTCTCCCTATACGTCCCCTCCTCCGGAAATCATTCCTCTTCCCATCATTTCCTTGTAGGTAAAGGATAGGAAGGTAAAGTGGATTAAAATGTAACATCATCAACAAAGTTTGAGTATTGTTGGTTATACTTTAAGCCCGGTAGGGGCGCTGTACAAAACTAACCCTTTTTTGTCGATGACGATACGAAATGTTTCTCTTTGATTTCATTGTCGACGTTTGGTCAAAGAACACAATTACACATGAACACCTAATTCTTACCAAATTCACTTTCTGTAGATTTGTCGCCGTAGCCGTTCCTGGTGACTTTGTCCTCGCGCGGACAAGAAATGTAGCCTATATTACTCAGTGAGATCATAGCTTTCTAGAAGTGAAAGAATTATTAAAATTGGCTCAGTAGTTTTTGGTTTATATCAAAACATACAAAAATGTTTGATACTTTCATTGTTTGAATAGAAGTTTGCAGATATACAACTTACCGGATCATCCAAATCAATAGAAGCAATGTAATAAATTATAATACCCGGTATAAAATAGTATTTGCTATTGATAAATATCAGGCATAAAAAAAAAATTACAACAACGTATCGTGGCCATATGAGGTCGTAGAAAGGGAAAGGTATAGAAGTGGCTATAGCGTGTACGGTTGAAGGACAAAACATGCCTTCACTTTACGGTTTTAAAATTTTAAACCAATGCAATGACATCATGTTCATGTCTCAAGCCTTTGCCAGGGACGTATGAAGAATTAGTTCACCGAAAATACGCTTGGAGCGCCACAATACCATGTAAAATATGTCACGTTTATTTGGGTCTTATTCCAAGACCCAAACAAACAAAATCGCATGCGGAGAAAGGGACCAAAGATCTATGTCACTATCTTTGTCACGTTACTTATATTTTGTTATAAGTCATGTCCGATCTGCCTTATTTATCTATGTATGAGGTCAACTGATGAGGAAGATAAGGGACGTATACAAAAAATAAACAATTGTCGTGTAATTTATTTCTCATAATTATAATATCTCATTAAAACTATCCCTTATTATAATAATTTAATATTTTCGTCTTTTAATGAATAATATACGGTGTTGTGTTCATTCAAAATAAAATTATATAATACAAACAATTCATTTAAATCCAAATTATCACAGAACTTTGGTAATTTTATACAAAACGTGGCACAACAATAAAATAATTAACACATTGTGATTATTCAACAAGTGAATATAATAAAATAAAAATAGTGTAGAGTGAACCAAGGATATCTAGTCCGTCGAGAGATGCTATTATTAGTTTGTTTGTTGTTTTTTATATTTTCCTAAATATAAAAATCCTTTATGGATCTAAGACATGGACATAAAAAGCGTCATAAAACACCGCAAATGACAACATACGGCACATAAAGTATCAAGTCCTACACCCAGTGGTGGCGCAGGTGCTTTTTGTAGGCGAATTTTCCTTCACGAGAGCCGCAAATCGCATCGACATTTAACAGTGGTAGAGC
>QDHC01000281.1:27879-41345 GCA_013186455.1 Papilio dardanus tibullus | reverse complement strand
GCTTTACCTAAAATAAATGCAAAACAAAAATGACGTAATAAAATCAATGCACGCACACTGTCTTCTAGCAAATAAAGGGATTTACTTTGATTACAATGTCAATGATATTATTATCCGCGCTGGCTGATTGCTTACTATTTGTTTGCGGAGGACAAGTGTGTTGTGTTGGCGTCGCGAACCCAATCAGAATCTCACTGTCCTCAGATAAGATACTGAGATCGCGGCGACTGACATGCCCGCCTTATCAAATTATATACTATTTTATTTTGCGATAGCATATAGATGGTGTCCCAAAGTACTTTAGCCACAAACTTTTCGGCGACACATTTTTTTAAAGAGCACATTAGTGTTGAGAATGGTTGAGAGATTTTATTTTCTTTACTTTTTATATTTTTCTGTTCTCAAATTAGCTCATTCTATGTAACTGGATGTGTTCCATGTATTAGTGAATATTGCCATTCTAAAACATTAGCGCACAACCTACTTTATGTTAGAAATTGGACTTTGGGACATCCTATATAACATATGTGGACATTATCAGCCACTACGTGTTAACGTTCGATCATTCAGTATTTATGTCACAAGGCTGTTAACATGTTTTGGAACTGTTTTCATTTTAAATGTACATAAAATTTAATCGTTGTGTTATGTAATTGATTGCGAAACTAAATTAAAAATTATCTCTAAAACTATTATTCAAAAGGAGTTAAGAATTATTTTCTGTGAGAGTGATATTTTTGAGTGAAGTGATTATTGTTTATAAGCGCGATGTTTTAGAGGTACACCCTGTGTAGTGGGCGGTGAGCGGTGGTACAGAGCTACAATGAAAAAAATACTATTTTATCTGATCATTCTACTCAAACGGATGCCATAATGCTATTTATTTTATTGTAAGTATAAAGCAATTGTTTAAATTATCGTAAAAATGACACATAATTCGAAAGAAAATAATAACAATTGTAAAAAATAATAATAGATTAATCCATTCAAAATATTGGTTCCATTGATTTGTGTCCCCTGGCCGCTTCCTGTCTCGGTCTGGGTCCTCGAGAAAATACCTCCACGCACAATGGCCTACGTGGAACACAGGCTCCTCTTTGTCTATCCTCCTACGTTTCTAAATATAACCTTTTAGCGCAGCCGAACTATTCAGCTTGTCAGAACATCGATAAAGTGATGATTTTCAATTATATTTTTTTATATCTGCTCGGCATACAATACTATCTCTATCAGATATGATAAATAATATGACAACGCTATCATGTGCTCTTCCGTCTCGATGTTTATGTAGTAATTTCGGTTGTGGAAATGTCAAGTCTATAGACAATAAGTATATGCGCAGGATGGTGCTCTGGGTGTCGGGCGTGCTGCCGCAGCCGCCGCCGCAGGAGCGCTGCCTCACCGGCTACATGACCGACGTGCAGGACTGGGTCGACGACCGCGGCAAGCTTACTGAGAGAGCACGTAATCACTCCTGACATAACTCACAACTGTTGCTTCAAAATTCACCATCAATACTAACTTCCTTTCTTGTTCTTCCATTAAAAACTTATTGACAGCGATTTTGAATATTTATGCAACCATCCATGGTGGTAATGGGCCCATTGTTTCCTCAGCTTGATACAAATAAGTTGCAATTGTTGACTGTAGCTCGTGAGAGTAGAATCGACGTGTCGTATCTTTTCAACGCAAACCGCCGGCTGCATCAGAAGCTGGAAGCCTTCTCCTGCTCCGACAACAGCTCCGTGCAGTACCTCAGCATGGCCAGGAATCAGCTGCAACTTGTGCCCAAGGTACGTAAAATTTTCAGGATAAAGATCGCAAATCAGTAGACTGCTTATTAAATTATATTTGATTGCTGACTGTCGTGAAGCATTGCAATCATCTATTTGCAATTTTAATGTTTTATTTTGTAATTGTACTTAGGTCTTCAAGTTCACCGACTCGTGCGGGCAGTCGCTTTCGGACACGGTAGTCTATCTAACACTGGCCGGCAATTTCTTCTACTCCACAAACTTCGAGAGGCCCAAGTTCGAGGAGCAAATGAACGCAACCAATGCGATGGTGGTACCCGATAAGGTTGAAATGTTCGGTGAGTGATCCAATGATCAATTTAAAAACTCAAAATATCGTTTTTTCTATAGATAAGAATAAATTTCTTTTTCCTGTCTATCTGATTCCTAACCTAAGTATTCAAGGTCCTTAAATTAGTATGAGGTCTTCAGCACTGTTATTTTGTCCACAGCTACTGAATTATGGTCGTCTGGTTTCCACGGGGTCAACTTTCAAAATCTTCGTGAACTTGATTTACGGCTCTGCGGCATCAGAGAGTTGCAAGATTCCCCTTTCAGGAACATGCCCAATCTAGAGAAGCTGTATTTAGGAGAAAACAATATTTATGAAATAAACGAAAACTCTTTCAATGGCGTATCGAAACTCATTCATTTGGACTTAAGCAGAAACTATGAATATAATACAAACGAAGTTTACCGCGGCCTGTACTTTGGCGATTTAAAAGTTTTCTCAAAATTGACGCGATTACAAACTTTAGATTTATCATATACTAAGATGAGAAAAGAAAACCTCCTCGCAATAAAAAAAATAAGAAGCCTGCTGAATTTATCTATATGTCAGACAGAGTTAATAAATATGCAAACGAGTTGGCTGGAGAGCACCTCGGTGAGGTATCTAGATGTGTCCGGGAATCCTAACATACTGAAAGATACAAAGGCTTTACGAGGCGTCAAATCGACCTTACAAGTAGTGTATGCCGACAATATCGCCCTCACCAGTTTAGACGTTTTTGAAAACTTATCTTCACTAGAAATACTACAAGTGTCGAATAATGAGATCTCCACAATAAAAAAGAAAATAGTTAAGGGCCTAATTAGTCTTCAGGCCTTGGTCCTGGACACGAACAGGCTCACGACCTGGTTCAGGCCTACCATAGCTTTGATGCCGAAACTAAAATTTTTATCTCTGAGACACAACAACATTAACTTAATTTCAGAGGAAATGGAAAATGATTTTGAGAATTTAAGGTACATTGGAGTTTCAGGAAACTTTGTCGTTTGCAATTGTAATGCGAGAGAACTATTTTTGCTGGCTTTGAGAAACGAAAAGATGCTGCCGGATGAAGTTATTTTTCCAATAAACGATAAAGAAGAAAATGATGTAGAAAGTACAATATATCACACCGGATTTAGAGACATTAACTATTTGATATCGAATAGGAAGCATGTCAAGTCGTATTGCAAGGACAGCGAGTGCAAGGAAGATCTCAATATCAACTCGTCTGGAAACTTCCAGCTGTTTGACTACGATGAGAGCGCGTACACGTGCCTGCTGGTGGTGGAGGGCAGGACCACTCCCTTCGCGACGATACCGTCGTGCGGCGCGCGCAGTGAACTAGGCATAGATGATGTTATTTCCGATACTTTGAAGAGTTTGTACTATTTGGTTATACCGCTATTCATTTTACCCTTTTTTATATTTGGATATATTTTTAGACGGAATATCAGATATTTCTATATAACTATGAGAAACTCTACAATGCTAAGTTTGATCAATAATGAAGATGTCGTAGACGGTGAGTTATTTTTTTAGACGCAGTTTTTTTCCGCTGCACGTTCTAATTTCACAAGCACATTCAGTATATTTGACTGTCGTAGAGAACACAATCTTCAACTACGATGTGTTCGTGTCGTACTGCCACGAGGACCGCGGCTGGGTGCTGGACCAGCTGCTGCCACACGTCGAGGTTGACGCCAACGTGAGCGTCTGCCTGCACGAGCGCGACTTCATGGTAACCTCACATCAACGGTCGCCACTTGTTTAATTTTTTGTCTCGCATCTGCAGCCAACTACAGGTCGCTTTTCTGTTCCAGGTGGGATTGTCAATCCTAGAGAACATTGTGTCGTGCATGGATCGCTCCAAGACTATCCTATTGATCCTGTCACGGAAGTTCCTACTGAGCCAATGGTGTCAATTCGAAATGCATTTAGCACAACACAGGTAATATCTTTAGTCAGCCTTTCTTGACTGGTTACTATGAATGTAGATAATTTGTTTATGACAATGCGTTAACATTGTCATCGATTTCTTTATAATAGTTTACATTGCAGGCTGCTTGAGACGAGACGGGAGGATCTGATATTAGTCCTTTTAGAAGACATCCCCCGACGACTTCGGCCCAACACTCTGCACTACTTGATGCTGACCAACACGTACGTCGTCTGGCCGAAGGAGAAGTCTGAACAAACGGTGTTCTGGAGAAGACTGAATAAGAGTTTGCTTACACATAAAATGAAACAAGCGAACAATGATTCCATCGCATGAAATATACGTTGCAGAAGGAAACAGCTGTCTATACATCATTACCATCTTCTACCTCTTGAACCTTTCTTTAATTTTTCTGATATAGTATAACTGCACATCGCAGCTTTATCTGTAGAGTTAGAAAACTAATACATGGTGTAACTTGTCATGTTTATACCGATGGTATAAACTAGCAGTAAAATGTTTTATTTACTCACGTGTAGTGATAGCGATGCCCCTCGCCATGCCCTTGGCTTGCGGTGGAGTGGTCAACAGGTCCACGTTCAGGATCCCACCGCACACCCTGTCACAAATTAATACGTTTGATTCGCCTTCAATTACATTCTCTCGAAGAGTTTTAAATATAATATTCCTTATTGACTTTGCATCTTCTAAATCCAAGTGTGCAATACGATTAGTACTACAAAGTTTTTACACCTGGTTATAAGTTTTCTTTAAATAAAAATCTAATTTCCAATTGGGAATCATCATACAAGTTTATATTTTAAATTTGTAACTTTTCTCTAGCGATGTGTAAATACCTATATTTCCGTAGGTTGATTTCGCCCGGTTTCGTCCTAAAAGCACATTTCTTCAAATATTTCGTGAAAGTCAGTTCTGGAAATAACATTAATTTGTCACTTGTTTTATTCGATTGGAATTTAAATGACTGAGTATAATTTTATAACTTCATAAGTACTTAAATAATTTATGTTAAATCCACAAGTATACTTTAGTGTCACTTGTCTTGATAAGTAGGTAGTAGAATATTTTGATTATCTTTTTTCGTAAGACGTTACTTATTCTAGTCGTTTTCAGAGTGTTCATTTGATAAGTACCGTTTTGTTCAATGAAATATGTCCTGGGATCGGGCAGTCCCTGCGGCTCGGCCATATTCAAATTATCCAATTCTTCTTTTTCTTTTTCGTTTTTTAAGAATCTGGAACGAAGAAGATATGATAATATTCTATGAGATATAAATGATATCTATAATTTGTTACCATTGCATTATTGTTGTCAATTGTAATTGGTCCTATAACAGTATCGTTTATGACTTTCACTTCTGCGCTGACTACTACCTTCAATCAACGGAAGAGAGGACGAATAGAAAGAGGATATTACCACATCCTATCCTTCATATTCTCATCCTTTCCTTAGAAGAAACGGTTGAGAAAAAAAAGTGGAGTAAAAATGCTACTTAATTTTTCCAGAATAATATCTGGTTAATCTCTAGTTTGTTTCATAACTTGTAACATTTCCTTACGGGTTACTTTTTATAAACGTTTCAATCTCCTTTATCTTGGCCCCTATCTCCTTGTAGAACTTGGTGCGCGCCTCGTCCTGCTGCACCTTCAGCTTGTACGTGATCTCGTGCTCTTTGATGTTGAACGAGTATAAATCTGGTGCCACAATTACACAGAGGTTAGAGTTGAAATAAAATATTGATTAATAGATTTTGCCGGTAACATAGTAAATCAATAACTTGAGTCTAGTTAACTATAAAATTATTTCTATTTGACATTTGCCTTTTATATAAGCTTCATGTTGCAGAATTTCACTAGACGAGACATTTGTAAAATCTTAGCCCTTTATTACTGTTGTAGTAAACACTTGGTTATTGTACTTAATTAACTTAAATTATTTAGTAAGTCCTTAAACTGCTACTAACCTTCATACCTATTGTCAATATCAGCGGTTAAAGGGAATGTCCTGGATCGCTCGCTGAGCAGGTCTACCAGGGAGCGAGCTGCGCGCACGCACGCGCACGACCCGTCTACGATCTTCGGCAGCTTTATCGCCACTTTCATGGCAGGAAACGACAACTCCACCGGCTCTCTGTTTACAGCGACTCATTTGTTTTATAATCACTAGATAATTTGACAACAAACTCTCAAGTGGTCTTCAGTGGAGATGTTTTATCAAGAACCAGTTATGTAAGATATTGACTTTTGGCTAATTCTTACAGCAGATTTCATGAATAACCTTTAATTAATATAAAAATGCCTGTTTATTTTGGGACCATAAAACTGTTACCGTCGATTTCTTCTACTTCAGAATTTATTATTGGATATACTTTTATCTTAATATCAATTGCATTGTTAGTTTGTCTCACGGTTCTGGTTCAACAGGCTTAGGCTTCCTGGTGGGCATCCTGACAGCGACCCAGAAGTTGAGCCTCAGGCCCTTGAACTCGCGCTCGTATGTGGTCAGCTTGATGGAGGGCCACTGAAAGTGGCGCTCCAGGTCCCGCAGCAGGGTGTACGACGCGACCTGGATGGCGCTTGAGAGCTCCTCGCGGAGAGCCACGCGTACCTGGGGGCATCTAGCATTATCATCAAATTTCCTTTTCTGGTTTTTAACTTTTGAACATTTGGTAATGAACCGACCTCGTTGAAGTTACGGATCTGAGAGTCTGTGTACTGCCTCGTGTCAGCCGTGATCTCGTCAAGCAGATCTAGCATCTGAAATTAATATTGCACATATAACACCAGACAATAAAGATTAAAACCTTTAAAGCACCTGCAATTCTTTAGAATGCAAGTGTGTTTGGTAGTAGTGATTACCGGCAACACTTCCACACAGCGCCTGTTGAGGTCGTTGTCGTCACACATGTCCTGCTTCTGCCAGAGGTGCAGGTAGGTGTTCATCTGGGTGACGACGCGCGGATCCGGCAGCCCGTCGCAGCGCAGGTACTGGTGCCACTGCGAACACAGTCCACGTCGCAATATGCTTTGCAAGCTCAACTGGGATGGACCAGTTCCAACTAAATTAATCTTAAATATGTCGAGGAGTAAGCGGCTTCTGAAGAAAAAATCTACAGGAAGTATAAATACTTATTTATAAAGTTTATTCACTAGGAAAATACAGATATATTTGTAAATTGTTGGACATCGAACCAACGTCGATATTTATATTCTGAATACAATGACTTCGTCCTCACTATATCTAAAACAGGATAAGTAATTGACTCAAGAGTCTAGTAGCGAGACAGAAAATAGTTTTTTACGAGCATTAAAAAGCTTTGCACACTTACTTCAGCTTTAAGATTCTTTCTTTTTTCGAACTCCATCTTTTGTTGTTCAAATTCTGAAAGTTATTTAAAATTAATCTTCTTCTATGGTGTTATGAAATCAATAAATGCGGTATCCTTACTGTGGAACAAAGTGACAGTTTTACGCAGCAAGTCTCCCCTGACCTCCATTTGCTCCTTGTCCTTAGCCATGAGGGTTGCGCGTGCCCGCGCCTCCGCCAGCCTCTTCTCTTTGGCACCCGCGAGGATCGCTTGCCTGCAGACAACACTTTCTTGTTCACGCAACCAATTTTAGCGTCACACATGTACAATACTTGTACATTAAAAGTCGACATTGAATACTACGACAATTACGATGTGTTACGCAAAATTCGCTAATTAATATTAATACATAATCAAAATTCTCTAAACAAATGGAATTGGATAGAGAACTTGAAAGTGAACTAATGCAACGCAGAATATCGGGAAAATTGACGCAGAAATTAATTCCTTGAAAGTGGCAATTGTTGAAAATACAGGACGTTTTTAAATTTATTTTGTATGTGACTAGATTCATGAACAACCGTTATTGCTACAAATACATGGTATATCAATGACAGTACTGCAAGAGAACTAACTAACTTCTCCGCTTCCTTTTCCGCCCTCCATTCTTCAATGCGCTGCACCAGCCAGTTATCTCTTTCTTTTTTGTTCATCTTCCTCCAGTTTGGAGGCTACGTTAGATTTTGGTTTATTATTATAGTACTAGAACATCAGTCATACGCACTCGGGTAAAATAAAGTGATAATATTTCAGTACAGAACTTCACGATTCCATAACGATTCCATTTCGTATAACAGCAATATTAATGAATAATTTAAACAAAGTTTAATGTCCGTAAACAATTGATGAATCGTTGATTACTATTGCTGAATTCATAAACTAGGTTGCATGAACTCTAGCCGAGCCGTGTCCGCCGCACGGCGCAGCGCGCTCGAGCACTGAACTCTACACGGAATACGATGAATAAAAACCTATAAAATATTTTTCATCCATATTTCTGATCGATATGAAAAGTTTGTGGTTTCGTGTCAGAGGGGTTTTTATGAGGCGTATGCGATTAGTGTCGAAGTTTTCGTGCGTTCTACATACTTGGGGTAAACATTTGATAAATCAAGAATGAAAATTATGTGGATATGAAGTTTTTTTTATAGCCAAGCTATCTAGTGGAAAATATTAGTATTGCTGTAATATCTTACCTTTTCAAAATCTGGTATTTCCTCTTTTTTCTTGTCTTTTTTCCCTTTCTTTCCTCTTTTCCTTGTTTTTTCTTCCTCTTCCTCTACGGGTGGTTCCTGTTCTGTGATGACAGGTTTATTGTGTATATTAGTACTGACCAATTATCGATAAATAAACGCTTCTTAAGCCAACTGTAAGTATCAAACTTACAGTCGTTTAGTCATCACTGTGGGAGGCGTTTACTTTACTTGACCCTTAGCGACGAACTCGAGTATGGAACCTAGATTCTCAGCCAGCTTTGGATTAATTCTACCCTTTGGCTTCTCCCTTGCCTTTATGAAGTAGAGAAGATAGTGTTACCTAATTATAAAGATAGAGGGCATAGTGCAACCCTTTGTTGTTTTAAACATGTCTAGCTGGTATTCAACAGTACATGAAGCAAGGTTTCTCATACCAAATGACTAGTCATATTTAAAACAATGCTATTAACTCACCGTCAGGTAAAGATTCGTCGGACCATTCGAACTGCGATGTGGTCCTCTTAGCCACCACCACCTGCAAAATGTGATACGACACGAAAAGTCAGACCTACTGCCTGCCTACGAAGTATCGATCTAGACGTAAATACAAAAAATATTTTTAAATACGGTATTTGTGATTCAGGAGAGTTTCTCCATTTTTTTGTAGAGCAAACAAGTTTGAGAAAAGAAGTTATTTAGAAATTAAATATGATACTATGAACTATAAATAGTGATGAAATAACTACTTTCTCACCTCCTCTACCTTGCCCTTCTTGCCCTTCTTCTTCTTAGGTTTGATTTCTGGAAAATATAAATTCAGTTCCTTATCTCTGTTACGAACGTACCATTACATATTGCTAAATAATATAGTAATTATTATACTTCTACAAATTCTTTTGATTATGCAATATCTTTGTATACCAATTGGAACCTTCTTGGAAATACCTTCGTAGGTATAATATTAGTCAATTCGTAAATTGATTCCAGTGCCACCCACTTTTTTAATATATTCACATATCAACTTAAAGGTTTTTTATTACACTTTGATATACAGAGGGAGAACGTCCTCGGGGAGCGTCTCGTCGTCTACGCGACTCCGATATCGATCAAACATCTCGCGTAACATTTAAGTTTCACGAGTCTCTATTTGCTGCGTTGAGTCTTTCTATAAAATGAAGGTTACGGATTTATTCGTCTATGTTGGATTTTAGCTTACTGTGATTTTCAGCGTCACTATTACTGTAATACTGAAAATGATTTTGTGAAATCAGGCACCAATATGATTGCTGTTTGTCATCATTTTAGCTTGAAACAAAGTTATTACACTACAATTTATAGACTTTCCTTTCTCTAAATATAAAGGAAAATAGAACGTATTCGACATGTTCGTCCTTCGGGTCTTGTTTACCCTTAACAAAACTTAGCTTTAACTTCCTACGTAAATTTTAATGGTTACCTTCGACGGGCGGCGGCAGAGACTCGAAGGAGGCGCTGGTGTAGGAGGTGTCGGTGAACTGCACCTCCTCCACCGGCTGCTCCAGGTCCGTGGTGGCCACCAGCGTCTCCTCCTGCACCTCCGCCTCTGAACAAACAAACATACTAAACGACACAGCAACAAATATACATGACTACCGGTACTACGTCGTCGCCTATTAGTTGTTGTCTTTGATAAGTTTATTTCATTTTCCCTCAAGTCATAGTTAGATTGTAGAATAAAATGACTTCACGTAATTACCATTTTCTCTTTAATTATTTGACATCTTTTAAAGTGTAATACGTCACAGAGTAAACTCGTCGGCAACGCCCCGGCCCTAGACAATCGTGTGCTCATTTTGATTCTAATAATTAGGTAGGTGTAATACAAAGTATTACGCGATGTAAGACTACATTTCTCGTTTCAGTGTTTTGAACTCGAACTACTTATGTCGTCATCAAAGGTGATTGCTTCAATACTCACCTGGCGGTTCTTGTCGTTCATTCTGAAAATAATAAAAAGTACTTTATTTAATTCTATTTTTTTATTCGAACCATGAAAGTGTGGAAACGACCACAGTATTCGAAGCTGAATAGAAACCTCGCACTAAGGTTTGCGACTCGCTTAGTTGACACTCAAAATGTGAATATATAACAAAAATTAGATTTGAGACTTTCCCTTCTTTCATCAACGTTCTTAACCCACTGCCGTAAAGCCTTGTACCAGGACAATAATTTAGTCGAGTAGCAAATAATTTAGTAGCAAAACGTGTCCGAACAGCCAAATTTTAGTATACTAGATTAGTAAATCCTTTGTTCGGATACTTATTTGTTACTCGACTAAAATACTATCCTGGTGCGAACAAGGTTTAAGGTCGGCGCACCAGGCTTGTGTCCTGGACGTTAATCTAAAAATTAAAAATCTCTTCCGTGTGCTGGTTTAACTCTCATTTACTATTTTTTGTTACTAGCTGATGTGTTATTTTCAATTCTAGATTATAATCCGATACTTACTTTTTTCTTGTCTTTTTTTGCCATAGTTATTACCTAGTTTACTTATATTATTTAAAATATAAAGAACATTAAAATAAACATACAAAAGATTTAGTAAAAAATACTACAAACAAATCTCTAAAAAGACATAAAAGTCACGGTGACACGACGTGACAAGATGCAGTTCAGTTCAAAAGTCGTTTCTAACATAGACAAAAGTTTATTTAATAGTTACATTATTTCAGTTATAATCGCTACTAAAACTTAATATAATAGAGTGTATTTTTGTAAATATTGAAATAACTCAAGAACTACTTCAAACATTTTTTAACCATTAGAAAGCTAGATTATTCCCGAGTAACCGAGGCTATGTTTTGGACTTCACGCGGACGAAGTCACGAACAAGAGCTAGTTATTAATAATTATAAAAATAAATCTCTAAGTTTCTAGTGCCGTAACATCAATACAAAGAAATACTTGTCTCTCATTTCTTAAAGCAGAACCAAGTCAGGAAGAACACATATGCCACTAATAATAGCGTTTATCTATTTCCGCGCGGACGGAGTCGCCGGCGACAGCTAGTAATTAGTTTTTTTTTATATTATAAAATGGCAAACGAGTAACCGGCACTGAACTCGCTGAAATAGCGAAGCGACCGCTGCCCATAGACATCTATTGTACAATGTAGATGCGATAATAATTAACAATCCATCATACGAACACTACCATACATTTTGCAGTTTTTTCGCATTTATGTGTAATTTTCGCATTTATTCGCATCTATATCGTAAATACGAAATTTCCGTGCTCCTACTTATTGTAAATAATCGTTTGTAAATCATCATTGATTACCTTGGCAGCCTTGCTGAAGGACTCGCTGAAGAACGGCCAATAAACCGTTCTCTCGACGAATCTATAATTTCATTCATTTTAAATTGCAGATTAACTGTTAAGGTGAAGTTTTTAAGTTTCTTTTGCCTTATATTATTTTTTTATAGGAGACGGAGGCAAACGAGTACCGAATCAACTCAATTAATTGTTCCGGCGCCCTTTTTAATATGTTTAATTTGTCATATAATAAGTACTTAGAATGTTTACTTCGCATCAATCTTTTCTGCTAAAACTACTAACAGTTAATTTGTTCTTACAAGTAAACCAAGGAAAACGAAAATCGAACTATCTAACCATGTTACTGACATACTTAACTAAATGTAAGTGAATAACACCAATAACTATATTAATTATATTATAAAAAAATACATAAATGTTGCAATTCTACCATAAGTTACTGATTCAGCAAATTATTGTCAATCGCAGCATTAAATGTAATTAATGGTTGTTTGTTCGTGCATTCGCCTTAAGCCAGTAAACAATAGGTCAGCAAAACGGCGCACGATACCGCCGTCGTGGTCCGACCTCAGTCGCACTCAAACACAGCGAGCCACTGGACTACATTAATTATTTTTCAGTTTAAACCTTTTGTTATAATATCAAGAAGAATATTTAGACAGGTTTGTTAGTATTTTATAATAACATTTTGAACTAAGAGGCAGACCGCGTCCACGTCGTGAACTTAGACATAAGGACCTAAAACCATTTGTCGTTGTTTAATTATTGTAGTTAAAATATCTCAAGAAACTTTGAATAGTATCCTACATTCAAATAGGATGATGAGGCATTAAAATTACACCTGTAGTGGTGATGTTTCGTGTAATAATTTGTATTTTTTCTAAATATCCTACAGAGCGTGATGGGTTTCCTGGAGGACAGGGACTTGAGCGCGGTGCCGCAGATACCAGAGTATTACAAGGGGAAGACCCTCTTCATTACAGGAGGCTCAGGTTAGTATTTACCACTTATAGGTCCCCAATTACCACTTTGAGGTACCATACCTAGTTATGCCACAATCAAATTATTTTCTTACTCCTAATAAAGGCGCGAAAGTTACACTTAGTGTTAAGGGTACCATGTAGGCTTGAGGTATTAGAAGTAATAAAAAGGACGATGTGATGTTGGCAGGCTTCATGGGCAAGGTATTATTGGAGAAGCTGCTGTACTCGTGCTCCGAGCTGGACAGAATCTACCTGCTTCTGAGGACCAAGAAGAACGTCAAGTCTGAGGACAGGTTGCAAGACATCTACTCTTCGCCTGTAAGTTTAACTAATTTTTTTATAGAAAATTATAGTTCAGATCGTTGTAAACTACCGTCATCATTTCAGCCAGAAATTGTCCTCTACTCCTGACTAGGCTTCCTCATTGATTGCCACAGTGATCGGTTCTCTGTCGTTAAGCACGACTTAAGTGCATATCAACTAAGTCATAGCTAAGTTTACTCTAGAAGATTTTATTGATAACTTTTTTACGTGTTAATTGCAGTGTTTCGACCGGCTGAGAACGGAAAGGCCGGGTTTAT
>QDHC01000281.1:13062-27463 GCA_013186455.1 Papilio dardanus tibullus | reverse complement strand
CCACAGTGATCGGTTCTCTGTCGTTAAGCACAACTTAAGTGCATATCAACTAACTCATAGCTAAGTTTACTCTAGAAGATTTTATTGATAACTTTTTAATGTGTTAATTGCAGTGTTTCGACCGGCTGAGAACGGAAAGGCCGGGTTTATTCGAGTCTAAAGTGTCCGTGGTTTCCGGCGACGCCAGTGAACTAGGATTAGGTACGATTTAATTACTTTTTAACTGACTTCCAACAGAAGGATGTTATCAAGGCAATTAATTTTTTTAATGTATTTAGAAGAATGAAGCAGCGAGTTGTGAACCGATTTAGGTGATTCTTTTTTTGTTCGATGCAAAATAGCTGCCATTTGGTCCCATATTTACGTTTTTAAAAAACACTATTTAGTAGTTTTTGAGTTATTTCTAATAACCTGAAAAAATGGGACTTTTTTGCTTTCTCGGCTTACGTACCCTACACTATAGGCCCTATGAAAATTTCAGTATTACCAGATTGTAGCTTTTGAAATGTGCCAATTTAAAGTCTTACGCTTTATTTCGTTTAGGGCTTGGCTGCGTTTTGAAACCTATAAATAAATAGCTATAGGTCACAAATTACAGTATTTTAATAATATTAAAGGTCTGAATGGTTTGCATAAGAGGCGTATAACATTTATTTTATACTTTTTCGTTTTTTTAAGCTTTTTATTTAAATATATTTTACTGTCTACACTCGTTTAATTAGCAAGTCAAATATTCACCTTTGGCACAATTTCGCTCGTGACAATGGCTACAGTATTTTATTATTATGAATTACCAATTTTATACTGTATACTGTGAATGTACTTCATTTGCATAACATTTACTTAATTTTGTTCGAAATATATTTCGTAACATTAACACGGGTAGCGTAAATAACTGTAAGATTCATCTCCGTATAAAGAGAGAAACTTTGTATTTTTGTATGTATTGAAATAACTCAAGAACTACTGGGCCGATTTAAAAAAATCTTTCATCGTTAGAAAGCTACATTACCACCAAGTTACATAGGCTATGTTATTTAATTTCACGCGGATGAAGTCGCGCACAACAGCTAGTATTGGCATATAGTACCTAAGTATATGAACCAATATAAATATTTTCAGGTTTATCTGTAGAAGACAGGGCGCTACTGGTGAATCGTGTCAATATTATATTTCACGTTGCAGCCAGCGTGAGGTGAGCTGGTCATTTTTGAGCGTTATACCGTTGGAAGTGTAATCAAGTATGAGTCAAATGTTTTTTTTGTACAGATTTGATGACCCTTTGGCGACCGCGGTGCACTTGAATCTACGAGGTACCAAAGAAGTCGTTGAATTGGCAAAAGAAGTCAAGTTTTTAGAGGTAACAACATTTACTATACTGGATATTATACTGGTTAATAACTAGAAGAACAAAGAACTTCGTGACTTTTGAATAATAGTAGCATTGGCAAGTGATAGTACTGCACTTGATACGTATTCCCAGGTGTTGCTGCACGTGTCCACGTCGTACGCGAACACGAACCGCAATCCGATAGAGGAGGTATTGTACCCGCCGCTCGCCGACTGGCGCGACACCCTCGCGGTCTGCGACCACACCGACAACTTCACGCTCAAGGTTCTCACACCCAAGTTAGTATTCTTATTTTTCTCTTAAGTCTATAACTATAATGTGCATTTGTGATTTTTCACCTGATTATCAACGGGTACATCTAGAACTAATGCTGGAGTACAAGAGTTTTCTAAGGTCGGAGGCGACCGAATTACAAATTACAAATATTGCGGGTTGAAGTCCAATTCGAAACAACTTATACATGCGACATTTTATAGTCAACGTGTACGTATATTGGATGTGTATTGAATTAATGAATATTTTATAGCCTTAAATACTAATTTTATGAACTAGATAGATTAGGTAGATTCTAGTTAGTACCGGTAGTTAAATGCGTTCGCGTGATATTCCCAGATACATAGGAGAGCTGCCCAACACGTACACATTCACGAAGCAACTCGCCGAGCACGTGGTGTACGAGCAGAGAGGCCAGCTGCCCGCAGTCATCATGCGCCCCTCCATAGGTACCCATTATGACATTCAAGGTCGTAAGCGTGTAGTCATCAACCCGCTCTTTTCCCCATGGAGAGACGGCAGTTTGTACTACTTACTTCACCATATAACTCTATCAGCAGTCATATCTTCAACACTTCGTAACCATAACCTCTTTCACACACTCCATCCATCCATACTTTCTTTGGAAAGTAATATTTTGTTACCAATATTTTATTGTTCTAGTAATATCGAGTGACAAGGAACCAATGCCAGGGTGGGTGGAGAACTTCAATGGTCCTATTGGTATTTTTGTGGCCAGCGGAAAAGGTGAGATTATTATTCTTGTCACTAATGAAACTAAACTTCATTTGTGTTATATTTTCCTTGTGGTGCCTCTTCTTTATCATTTCCATAATCTTAATTTGCAGGTATCTTGCGCAGCGTATACTCGGACCCGGACCTGGTGTCTGACTACATGCCCGTCGATGTTGCGATAAAGGCCTTCATAGCCGCCGCCTGGGCCAGGGGTACCAAGCCGTGAGTTTTATTTTACTACTACAACATTACAGCACCTATCAAAGTAAATAGAGAGACAAGTAAAAAGTAGTCAATGTTAACAGTTAAGTTCGTTTAAGAAGAGAGAGTTTTTCTTAAGACAGAAGCATCAGCTGTGTAAATTGTGTGAAAGGTTGGATCCATCGGATGACATCCCCGTGTACAACTGCTGCGCGGGCGAGCTGAACAAGATAACCCTGGGCGCACTGATCGAGCTGGGGCACAGCGTGGTGGTGGACATGCCGCTCAACGACGCCCTCTGGGCGGCCGGCGGCGACATCACCAGATACGAGACCGTCTACTACCTCAAAGTGCTTCTCGTCCATCTCCTGCCTGCGCTGCTCATTGATTTCATTTTGTGGATCGCCGGGAAGAAGCCCATGTGAGTTATATAAAAGTTGTAATAATTATTTATACTAAAAATATAATGACTCGACATGCTATATTTTCTATTTTCAAATATTCAGGTTAGTAAAAATCCAACGCCGCATCTACATAGCGAACCTCGCGCTACGTTACTACCTGACGCAGCAATGGACGTTCAGCAATCAGAACCTAGTGAAGCTGCGCAGTAGCCTGAAGGAAGGAGATAAGAAAGACTTTTACTACGAGATGGAGGGCATCGATAAAGTGGAGTTCTTTAGAAACGGTTGCATGGGCGGCAGGAAGTACCTGCTCAAGGAAAAAGATGAGGACCTGCCGAAAGCCAAGGCACATTATCGTAGGTAAGGATAAAGTCGTCACATAAGATGTTATTGTTGACAGAGGTTAGTTACTATATTCCTCGTTTTTGTTTTTGCAGAATAGTAATGTTGGACATCGCGGTGAGATACTCATTCTACGGATTCGTGCTGTGGCGGCTGCTGCACACCGCCTTCCTTCAACATCAGTTGCTGTCCGTTTACAATTTTATATTTGAATAGTAATAAGTTTGTGTTTGTTTTTGTTATAATAAGTATTAAAATGTCTTGGATGTTGTTTGTCGTAGTGCTTCATTCAGAATTCCTTTGAATAATTTGAGGAATTTTACCATTTTTAGTAAGTATAAATTATTAAATTAAATTATATTTTACTAGCTATCGCGCGACTTCCTCCGCGTGGAATTAAATAATATAGCCTCTGTTACTCGGGGATAATGTAGCTCTCTAATGGTGAAAGAATTTTTAAAATCTGCCCAGTAGTTCTTGAGTTATTTCAATACATACAAAAATACAAAGTTTCTCTCTTTATAATATTAGTATAGAGTATAGATATAGATTTATAATAAAACAGAATTGAAGTATTTTATATGTTTTATTTTTGGATGTAGCTGTACTCGTACTGTTGGACCGAAATAAGTCCAATTATGTACCGAGTTCTATCCATTTTATGTATAAATATAATAATATGTATCACATCAAGATAATTATCAACTACATTACTTTATAAATCAATTATTTATATCACACAGTAATTAGTTAAATATTAACATCGCCTACTTGCTTTAGTTATAAACAGACAAGAACCAAAGTCGATGTAGAATTGACTTACATCTATTGTAGAAAAGGCAAGTTACGAGGCCATTGAATGTCATCATATAAAAATATTTTTATACACAAACTTCTTTAAATTACGATAATTTAATTCCAAATGAGTATTAAGTAATAATCACAACTTATTAAATATTTGTAACAACTTTAAAAAATGAAAAATTAGTACAAAACAAAAAGCTATTAAGTCCGACATCGATAGCATAATTAACAAATTATAAGACATTTTTAACTGTCATGATTTTTTTTATACTAGAAGGCGGCAAACGAGCAAGGGGCCACCGGGATTTGCCGAAATAGCGAAGCGACCGCTACCTAGGGGGGGCGCACTGAAAGAGGATTTCCCCCTTCCTATGCGTCCCCTCCCCCGCCAAATGTACTTCATCATCCCATCATTTCCTTACAAAAAAGGGTGGGAATGGAAAGTAGAGTACAATAAGGCCACCGGCACCGCACTCATCAGACGAAACATGGATTTATACATAAGGAATGTTACTATCAGTAGCCAATGGTTTACATCAATTTTATTATCGAAGCGTATGTCATGTTTGTTCAAATTCATACATATCTATCTATTATAACAACTTAAGTATACTTACTTGTATTTCTAATGGAAGATATTTCTATTCGTCTCTCTCAAATCCACTGCTGAAAATAGACCTTTCTAGAAGTTTATTTTTATTAGTAGAGCAACACCTTCACTATCCAAACTACTAAATCACAGTCATAAAAACTTACAATTATCATCGTCTTATATATCTGTAACTGAGCCAAGCCTTATTTAATACTTATTGAGCGAAAGATAGTATGTTAAAATAATACACTAAATTAATATCAGGTAGATAACGGTCTTAATAGAAAAGGAGACACGATCCGCGGCAACCGATGTGATGGAACAACTGTTACAATAAATATTGTGCTCGATTATATTTGTAAAACCAAATATTTCAATCGCCATAACATCTGTGAAGATTGCAACACATCGGAAGTAACACCAAATAATGATAGTCCATTTAAGGATTCACTTCACTACTACACTTTAGTCTTCAACAAAAAGGAATGGATCGCCTCTATTAATTCAGATGAATTCGGTTACTCAGCAAACCCTGAATGTATATTTGGTTAAATCGTAGTAAATGCTAACGTCGTGCAAACACGAGATTATACTGAACTGGAAAGTCCACGCTTTCAACGACAGTACAACAACTGGCAAGATATTTGTCACACAAATTATCCGATGTTTATATAGAGTTCATTTTTGTGCGCGGAGCCCCGTGTCTCGCGCGAGGACTCGGCGGAGGACTCGTCGAACTCGCTGCCGTCGTCGATCACCTCGAGGTACTTGCAGTCCTCTTCGCTGTCGCTCTGCTCGACAGCTCTGTAGTGCGAGTAATCATTGTCCTCGCCCGAGTCGCTCCTCTCCGCCTCCGGACTTATCAGGGAGTTTTTCCTTTCGTTCATTGCCTTCTTCACGTGTGATATTTCATCCTTGATAGTCCCTTTAACGTTGCCGACGGAGCCCTGCACTTTGTCCGAGAGCTTGTTGCTCAGTTCTTTGATCTTGTCGCTGTGCGTTTTTATGAAGCCCGGCTTTTTATCTTCGAACTGTGGATCGGAATTGTCGGACTCCGTATCGTTGAGTGGTATCTCGCAGGGCGCGTAAACTGAGTCCCTGCAGGCTTTCTTCTTTTTCATTTTCTCCTGATTGAACCACATGCTGGTTTTGAAATTGAAATTGCATTTCCTGTTTTGATTGTTTTTGTAGCTCTTGAACATGATCTTGAAGGTGAGGATGTAGGTGGTGATGAGGATGAGAGCTGCGCCGACGACGAAGCAGACGTACATCGCGCACTT
Organism: Papilio dardanus tibullus; assembly: GCA_013186455.1. NCBI lineage: Eukaryota > Metazoa > Arthropoda > Insecta > Lepidoptera > Papilionidae > Papilio > Papilio dardanus. Next base: position 21,481 of record QDHC01000281.1, on the reverse strand, counting down.
CTCCACTATCGGCAGCACGTTCAGGTATAGATTGAACCTTTGCTCCAACGACGGGGTCAGGTTGTACATTCTCTGAACAAAAAAACAATAATTACAGACGTACTGCGCTACAGTGTTACGTATCAATAATCCTTTTTCAAATATAATGGGAGACTTACGATATCGAACCAGAGCAGCGGCAGGTACATGTTGGAGAACCTCTCGGTGTTGGTGATCATGGAGATGTCATCGAGCGCCATGTTGATCTGGAACTTGGAGCTCACGTCCAGAGGAAGACCTGAATCCGGCTGGATCCAAAACCTGAACACACAAACAAACTTACATTAAGAAAATACGTAATAATTTAATCATTAATAGTAACGTAGTTTTTTGTACTTACCTAGTTTCATGATCTTCCTTGTTAGGGGTGAGTCCCTCCACTTTGCTGAAGAGGATGTCGTCCCCCTTGTAGAAGTGAGGGTAGGAGAGGGCGATGGGGAAGCCGTAGTAGCAGTCCGTCACGTCGATCAGACCTTCCGGCAGACATTTACCTGCGAAGACGCAACAATTTACACATATTCTTGGAAAAAATATGATTGAAGCCTAGAGTCATTTTTGATGTTTTGTAAAATATTGGCATCGTGTAAAGTAGTGATTTTGTACCTTTCCTGCAGAAACATTTGTTCTCCTTGATGTTCTTGCCGTTGTCGAGCATGTGCTCGGGGAACGTGTACATGTAGCTCTTCAGACCGCCCTTGACACCTTCAGCGACGGGGATCTGCAAAATATAACATTTCAAGGTGATTACTAAAAGCAAAATATATTATAAAAATATAGTAATTACCAGATTACTTTAATTTAAATTATGATATTTTTGGCACTTTTCAATTGTTTTTAAATTATAGGGTAAGTAAAAAGTTCGTTTACTTAAATTCTTATTTATCGTTTAGAACTCGAATCAGCGACGCTAGAGTAAATAACGACGAAGAAAGTATAGCTTAAACTACTCGAGACATCACCACTGAAAGAGGTTCAGTACTTCTTTCGTTTAGAATGACAGATAATAAAGGTAGTATTACCAGGGGCGCGGGCCGGCAGAGGCTCTTCCTGTAGAAGAGTATGGACTGGTTCCTGGAGACGCCGCTCTTGAACTTGGTGCCGTCGGAGGCGTGCTGCACGCTGGCGCAGTGCTCGCCCTGCCACTGCGGCAGCTGCGGGGAGCCGCGGTACGTCGCGATCAGCCCCGACTCCGTCACGTCCTGCTCCCCCGTGTAGATCGTCTCGTAGTCGCCCTCGAAGTCGTACATCTGACCACACACGTCCAACTTGGCTACAATTCTTACCCTGCGCCTTCATTGAACTGAGTTTGCAATGCGGAAGCAACATCTCTGTTTTTATCGCGAACTCGGTCTAATGAAGCCGTAAGATTCCAGAGACGTTGAGCATCAGCTCACTTATGCTTAGAATATGATGTATAAGATGGTGTTATAATAAATTATTAAGGCAGAGCAAATCATGAAACTAGTTAAAAAATATTATTAAAAATTATGCTAACAAATGAAAAACTGGCTCTATGTAGAATATTAGTTAATTTATACAAGTTAATTAATAAACCTTTGAATAATCAACATAATTAGATGCATAATTAATGTACTTAACATTATTTTTTCGTCTACTTCATAGTAATTGGGCTTCCGATTTTATGTAACATGGAATAAACTTTATAGTCGTATCTAGAACATTTAATTGTTCTTTTTTTACTACGTTTTATTTACGTTGTTAATGTATCAACCAGCTTTCGACCGCGACTTCGTCCGAGTGGAATTGAAAAAAAAAACTTTCTAAGTAGCCTATATATTATTCCAGATTATGTTGAACATAAAAGCCAAACGTCGAGATCCGTCGAGCCGAGAGTATACCTTCAGACAACTATTCGAAGTGTCGGTCGGCTAGCGTGTCTTACCCGGTCGATGAGGCCCAGCTTATCGAAGTATATCCAGCCGGGCAGGAAGGTGTTGCCGAGGGTCATCAGCTTGGAACTGTAGCCCATCATGAACTCGCGCGCCGTCATGCGAGCGAGCGGTCGCGTCTGGGTTAGAGATATCAGGTTGTTGAGACCGAAGCGCGTCATGAAACTCTGCTTCGACACCACGTTCGCTATACTCTGCGAATTAATTATATCATTTAGTTTTTATTGTTCACTAGACTTCATCGTTTTCATAGGCACCTACAATGCTAAACTTGGATCCCCAAGGATTTAATAACATTGAGAAGCAATACTCTAGAAACACTCCTGCCTACCCTTTGATGGCTTATGTAGTCGTTTTACCTTTGTAAGTTGAATCTTTTACTACTACTTTATGCATTGCATACTGCATTACTGCAATCTATTGCTATGAAGTAACCAAGTAATTTGTTTTTTTTACTTGTACCGAGACTCTTGATTAATATTAGTGGTATTTTAATGAATATTTTGTAATGTTCATTTGACAATACATTTTATAATATATTTTGTGTGTTTGTGCGAGGCCTCGCTCCGGCAGCCGCGTGGCGTAATTCCTATAAAGTGATTGCTAAAGTAGACCTCGCCAAGATACAATATTAAAGTCTCGAAGCTTCGACAACAGATAACGGAGGAAGTTGCACACCGAGCAGATAATTTGTACTTTGTAAGTAACGGTTTAAATAGTGCATGTACTATAGATAACTAGCGTGAACTAAGCTGAATTACTGTGTACCAAATTATAACCAAATCACCAATTAACATAATGATGCTAAATTACAGTAGCACTTGAATAAACGAGAGTCCAAGGCACCGCGAATTTGTCTCATTTAAAGAGGTGTGTCTCTAATCCATGGTTGTTGGTTCTAGACTCCCATTTACATAGAATTCTCGCTAATCAAGGTTTGAGTATAGTTATCAATGTATATGTTCTGACCAGTAGAGCGATGTGTGGCATGTAGACGATGTCGTCCTCCCTGTTCCCCTCCGAGAGCTCCTCCTCCCAGGCGAGCGGGTGGCGCGGCACGGCGGACAGCGTGCCGTTCTCGTTGAACTGCGTCACCTCGTGCTCCAAACCCTCTCTGGAATAGTAATTGTACAATTGAGCATATTTTTAAAAAGTCTCCATAAATAAAAAAATATCTCATTTATCTAGTGACGAAGTACTTCAATATGTATTTATGTTTCCTTCTTTGAAATATTTTCCTTTTTTTTATTTTTAGCGATTTTTACAATATTAATTTAAAAAAATCAGAAGACCTTCGGGGCTAATAATTTACTTGAACAAATTCGAAGTAAGCAGGAACCTTCATATTTCAATGTACTGAACCAAATAAAGTGTAAAAATAATTCGTACCTGTAGACATAGGGGCCGACCTCCTGCAGCTTCACCTTCTCGTCCTTGCCCGACATGTACTCCTCCGCATTGGTCACGTTGAACAGGTACACCCGGCAGTACAGCTTCACCTCCGGCTTGCGCCACATCTCGAAGATCTCCCCTCCATCCTCCAGGATCGCTTTCTAGAATACAAACTATACCTATAACTAGGAAGCACAGTTTGGAGAGTTCAGGTCCGTCAATGGAAATCTCGAGACCCTTGGAGTCGTACTTTAGGACGGCCACGGAGGGTGTTAAAGCGAAGAAATCTTTGTAAGATCTCTGAATCTTTTTAAGATAAATGGATTGACTGTAAGATGATTAAGAATGTAATAAATATTAAAAGGAAGGCAGATTTATTTTTAGAATCAAAACCTGCTGGTGCGCCGGCAGTAAACATAGTGAGATAGGGACAGGGAGATAAAACAGGGGTAACCTTACCTTTTACAAGGTAATAAAAATAGTTTTATAAGTTTTTTTGGTTCGTGTGTTAAGTTCCTTTATTACTCGTATTAATATAAAAAGTATTTTTTTTGCAAGTATTATAATTAGTTAGATATCGAATGTTCTGGTAATGTTTTTGACCTTACTGTAAAATTCATAACAACGTGTTAATTGATAAGAAAAAAAGATACCATCCGCATAATAATAAAGTAATGTAATCTTTACGATTGCTCTTTTATAATTTAAAGGGGTTTTTATTACATCGTTAATAATCACAATGAGTTGCTCCTGACAAAACACATAATAAATTAAAACGTTTTTTTTCTGTTTTTAAAAGCTGCTAAAATGTGCAACGAATTATAAGAATTTAGGCAGTATTATAATGTAAGTGGCACACGAGGGAGAAGACTGGAAATAACTCCATCGACGAATACTTTACGTTGTAGTTCTTTAGTTACATGAGGAGAGTTCTTATGACCGAGGTGTAATGGTTTCTCACCTGACTGAAGAAGAAGTCATACGGTCTGAGGAACAGGATGAAGCACGCCGCCCCCAGCGAGAAGAACCCTAGCATCAGGAACAGGAACAGACCTAGAATTAAAACAAGCAAATTTATATTTATAAGTTTTATCATCAATATTCATACGCGAAACGAAAACCTTTTACTCTTTTTAAGGCAATCGAAGTTGTAGTATTTTGGCTATGGTTTGGTTAAACGACAAATTGATTGTAATGTATACGATATAATTTGCTTTAAGTGCTTTTAGTTTAAACTTCAAATGGTTACTAAAATTATTATGTTAGTAAAAATATCGATATTTTATAATTGGGTATACGTTCCATATTACTGAGTCATATAAGCTGAGATAAATTTCGTCTCAATGACATATTTCATATGCCATGGCCAGTATTGATGAGACATCAACCCTGGGAAGTTGTGACTCAGAAGTGTTCGGCCTTGTTTGCCAATATCGTTAGAGAAAAATCTGCCTATTAAGCAAAGCTGTGTCCTCTACCATTTCTTTAGATAGTAATTTATTGATTTATCTATAATTAAAACAGTTAATTTGTGTGCTACAGCGTTGTTTAGTTCAACCAAAAAGTTAATTGGAACGGATTTCGATCAACCGTAATGTGTAAAATTAATTTGATGATTTTTCCATCGATGTTGAAGGAGAAATTTATCAATTTAACATTCCAATATGGTAATAATTTTAGAATCAATCAAAGACGGCCAGTATCTGTAATTAGTCAAAACAGCGGCGACCTCTGGAGATTAGAGGCCATTTCCGTTTCGAAGCCGGACGACCTCATGTTATGCTGATTTTGACCACATAAACCCTCAAGAGTCAAGGTGCAAAGCGAAATATTAATCGATTGTCGAAAATTATATCGAAAAATATCAAACACGTGTTAAAATACGTCGAACTAAAAATAGTTTTGGAAGCTTGTTCGTTATTAAATTTAACTCGTTTGTTCCGAAGTAAATCGTTAGTTTTTTGTCATTGGCATAAATAAAAAATACATAGCATACTTTCAGAAGAACACAAATTAACTTTCTACTTATTTAGTACGCATATTTGGAAAGATACCTAGCAATTAAATAAATGTAATCAATAAAAAAATCTGATTGATTTATGTAAATGATATCCGTGAAGCGGTACCGTATCGATTCGTTCCACATTAATTCTACACTCAAATATAACTTGGTTACAGTGATTTTACACAGTTGACATGGTTGTCTCAAAGTTTGTCCCCTCACGACCCAAAAGTCTGGATACGTGCTTGAATTCAAGTGATTCAAATAACTAAAAAAAAGTCGTGGAGTTGCGGGAAAATGGAGCCCATCATGGGTCGAACTACAATACAATAAAACTAAAAAAAAGCATGTAAAAGTTTCCTCCGCGTCGCATTAAATCATAATACTTATTATAGTAAAAAAATCACTTAAGTTGCTTTACTTTTGCCAAATAACAAAAAGCTTAATTACATATTACACGTAGTTAGGTATAGATTTTAAGATCGTGATAAAGCAATAGCAGTGGAAAATAACACTACTAAGACATTAATTGCACCAGAATACACAACCAGAGAAAAAAATAAAAACCAAACCAACCAAACCACGGAGAGAAAAAAATAAAAACCAAACCAACCAAACAACGGAAAGAAAAAAATAAAAACCACCAAAAATAGTCTGACTGAGTGTACCTGCGGGGAAATTATGGAGCTTATTTTTACTAAGTATTACGCTAATGTGATCTCTAATAAACACTAGCTGTTCAACACGATTCCGTCCGCTCGAAATCTATGTTCCATGCAAAACATCGAGATCCGGTGAACCGTTCTGGAGATACCTTCAAACATCTATACATGTAAAGATTAATTTATAATACAGTTGAACCTGAATAAGCGACCACAATATTTATCCCGCTTTCGAACTCTTCAGTTCGATATTGTGATACAAAATTGCCAAAATTTTGTACTAAAACTTGTCTTATGATCTTAAAGAAAAAATACCAGTTAAAAAAAGACAAAAGGCTACAAAAAATAATAGCCTGTAGCGCTTTGATAAGATTATGCACTTAATTTGTCAATCAATTTCAATAGTTTTTATTCAATTCAAATAAGAGTAGGATCGATTTAGTTTTTTCACTGTTTTTAACCACTCAATAAAGTTATAAAACTTTTTATAACATCGCACGTCAAAGAGTATTAAAGGTCAGACATGTCACAAAAACAGATTATACTTATGCGGACAAATTAATTTATAGAAAAAACTGCAAGATTAGTTATATGTATAAATAGATTGTAACTTCCAACCCGGATCTAAATTACAAAACTAAAAAAAACGTCGTGGAAATATTTTACATGTAAAATATCATTAAAGTTAATTGGGTGTTATTTTTGTAATCGAAAATTAGGCGGTCGATGAATTAACCTCAATATAGAAAAATGTTTTTATTTCATATCGTTAACGTCGTTAGACACAGTCGCGGTCTTAATAGAACAAAGGAATATTTTCAAACAATCGCTTTTTTATACATCCCATAAGGCCTAAAATTGGTAAACTCTTTATGACAGTATCATCTATAAGCTAATACACATATTTTAGGTATAACAACTAATTATTTAACTACAATAATTTCATATCTATTTAAAGTAAGAGTCCAAATAGAAACGACTCAAATCTTCCTAGTCGCGAAACTGGAATCTTACAAGAGTCAAAATATTTTTTCCACATAACCTTATTCTACTAATTGCATGATACGTTTTTCCTACGTCTTTGCCCTGGTAGAAACAGGGCGTAAAGACTGAACAAAATGTAAAATGTTATGCAGATTTACATAGCTACTGTTAATTTGCAAAACAATGTTTTTCCCACCCTTCAACTACTGACATATTTTTTCGTACCCATGTAGATATTTTACTAGCTGGTCTAAGTATAATTTGTTTCAGTCGGCTCATAAAAAATACTTACTCGTGTTGGCTGATTCTTATCGCGTCTAATACCTCTGAGCCGCGAAGTTATAAAAAAAACATAATTGCAAACGTTGTTTACCACTCGCTTTTTGTACGTAGTACCGTGAGGATGTTTTGAACAAAGGCTTAATTTGGGAAAGTCCGCTTTCTGCAAAAAGCTGAGTACCGGACAGAGTAGGTAACGGGAATCGTAGATTACGGTACAAGTTCATTACAATATGGGTGCAAATTATTTGCTAATTTGTTGCACTTGTATCTATGTAACTGTAATTTTTGGAGCCTTATTCATAGTGTCTACAGAATTATTTGTTTAGATAATTTTACAAGATATAATAAATGACTTTTCAAATATGTTAACCTCAAATGTACAGGTTCGTACATAGTGTCAGTAGTAATAAATGTCTCTGAGAAGCAACGTATAATCACAAAGCGTTGTCGCTTCTGCGCTAAACATAATCTTATTTGACAAGCACTCGTTTGAACAAATACGTTTATTATTTTTTATGCACACAATTTTTGTTATAGGTACAAAACAATACGATTGTATTTATTTTAAGAAGTAATAAAATAAGTAGTTAACTAGAACATTAAACTAATTTATTATTATTGTGTATTAATAAATCCAAACAAAGTTATATAGTTTTTAAAATTACATTTTTGAAACATGCAGTCAGAGAATGAAACAATGCTAAACGTAAAGTCGGTTACAAACGTTCAGATTTCTTTAACTGTGTAATTAAAACTGAAATGCACACGTCAATTTGAACTGCACAGTCGAACTGTACAGTTAAAACTAAGCGTCTGTAGCCGACTTAACTTATCCAACTCGTACTATTGTCCCCTTATCATTGCTGTTAAATAAAAATAATTGTCTGAACATTTTGTAAGGAAATAAAACTAGTCACGTTTGACAACTATTATATTATGTGTATTATGACCTTGACATCAGATATAACTATACAAATACTATCTATATTAACATATATTACATACGAGCTGAAACTATATTTGCTTAGATAATCAAAATGCTTCTTAGCAAGGTTAAGTTTTTTGCTTAGTAACCGAAAATCGTTAACTGATACAATTTTATTAAGATTATTTATGAACCGTATTCTAACGGGCGCTTTTTAACACTC
>QDHC01000281.1:0-13023 GCA_013186455.1 Papilio dardanus tibullus | reverse complement strand
CTACTTGCTACTCGACTAAAATACTATCCTAGTCCATTCAAGGCTTTACTTTAAAATCACTGTTTTTTTCGTTTACATAGTGCTCAAAAAGTAACGTTGCGAGATAAAAATATGTCGCGGTTAAAAAGCGTTTCTCGTGTGATTACCGGCTTAGTATCATTTTCATATAGTTCGTAAGAACGGGATTCTTACCACGATTTAGAGGATTGAGCTCCCGATATTTGGGCACAGTTGCATGCGCCAGGGTCACGGGAGCTTAATCAGCTAAATAGATACAATATGTTCGTAAAAATCAATAAAGTTTAAAGTTAGTACATAATATTACATTTACATTTCATATTTTATAAAATTTAAAACATAAAACAAATCTAGAAAATATTATTTGCTCGTGCGCCACGATGAGCATTATTTAATTATTCAAATAAAACGAAGTAAAAGCAAATTTACTTCGAATTAATTAACTTGTCCCATTATTAATGATATTACATAATTATTAATATAACAATATAACTCCACAAGTAGCAAATATTTTAAGAAAAACTAGCGATTTTATAGTGAACGTCAAAAATGCACGAAACTGTCATGACGTTTGATATCTCACACGTGACAATGACATGACTTATCTAATGTCAATGTCAGTTTCATACATTTTCGTCGATTCCATAAGCGATATCGCTAATCGAAATATACTTTGGGCAGCTTCCTAGGACTATGAAAATGGGGTTATGATATCCTGAGACGGTAGGTACTAAAGCAGTCAAAATTAGTAATATTAAATATTAATAAATCTAGTTCCCACCAATAATTGATTTGAAGACAGAGTTTAAATAATGTAATAAAATGCAGAACCCTCCAATTAATAGACTAGATTCTAGCAATGAGAGTTGCCTCAGCGACATAGCCAGGTATTTCTTATATCAACATACCATTTATTATAAATCAATATTCTAATAAAATAAAAGTAAGCACTCTTTTAGAACTTGAATAATTAAATATGCAAATTATACAAAGGAATACGGCTTCACGACTACTTGGTATATTTTTGGCGGCGTTTACTTCACACTAAAATAAACAAGCGACAATCACAGCGTAATGTGACGATTCGTCACAATAATACCTTTTTACCTTCTTTTCCCTTCCCTTCCCTTCTATTTAACCTCTGCATACAAAATGCCGAACATGGTGTCAGTGCATACAAGTCTCCATCATGAGGATACAGTACTAAATTAGGCCACTATGCTACGCAAACTACAATTTTAATCGCGTATTTGACACGTAACTGTGTGCTAACCTCTAGGAGCTTGTAAGTTGCTTAAGCTCTGTTCGCACTAGGATACTATTTTAGTCGAGTAACAAATATCAGAAAAAAATGAACTAATCTACTCTACTAAAATGTTTCTGTTCGGACACGTTTAGTTACTAAATTCCAGCTACTCGACTAATATACTACCTAGTGCGTTCAAGACTTAACCTCTTGAGTTTTAGTGATGAGAATCTCTTGCTCCTTCCTAATTACTTTCTTAAGTAATATTTGAATAATCAATTTATGATTAATTCCCGTGATACAGAATATAGAGTCGTGACAATCAGCACGTAATATACAACTCGCGTTACTTTCTACGTGATATTACACTATACAACACACTACCTGTTGCCGGCGACTTCGTTCGCGCTGAATAAAAAAATATAAACTATTTTACTAATGTCCACCGGGTCAGGAGAGTAACCCAAAGTATCTTTCGATTGGAGATATCGCTGATGAAATCGACAAAAATGTATGAAACTGACAATGACATTCGATAAGTCATGAGCTTTTCAAATGTGAGATATCGAACGTCATTGTCAGTTTCATACATTTTTGTCGATGCCATCAGTGATATCGGCAATATTTTACATTTTGTTTCTTACTTGAAATGAATTAGGGCTACTTAGTACTTACTTGTCTTTTATATTTCACTCTATTTCCCTTAAATTGTACTCAAATAAACTCACAATTGAATACTCTATAATTATTTTCTTTAATCTTGTATCGAGTCAAAGCGATTACCTAAAAGGTATCGAGACCTTTGTGAGGCGGAGGTCAGGCTGAGCCAGAATTACCATATACAATCTTAAGTAAACTGCAGTAAAGAGGCCGTTTTTTCATTATATCGACATCGGACGATAAAAACTAAAAATTCTTTGCCTTTAGATGGATTTGAGAGGAACTAAGACAACTATAGGTAAATCGAAATGTCGAGGAACTCTACTAGGTAAGTTTTAAGGCCCTTACTTTAAGATTACTTATTTGGCCGATGGTGGTATATTTGACTTGAACTTCTCGTCTTTTATTTTGTCTTAAGAGTAGTAAAATTGGAGGAACAACCCATGCCCCGTAAATAACGTTAGACAATAAAAAGAAACATTAAATATCTATGGACACTAAAATAACTCTTGAAATTCTTTAATATTTTTTGAAACTTGATTTAAAACTTAATAAGGAAGTTATCAACATAATTGCATGTTAAAGAAGTACGCTAATTTTTACCGTAACTTGACATTTCCATCGACAATTGATATGATACTGTTAAAGATATAGAAGTAGCAATAGCGTATACGGTTGAGGGACAAAACATGCCTTAGACTACGTCATACGTATGTTGTGTGTGCATCACTTTACGGTTTTAAACCAATAACATCATTTCTCAAGTCTTTGCCTGGGACGTATGAAAAATTAGTTCACCGAAAATAAGCTATGTGATTATTCAAATTCGCATACTGAGAAAGGCACCAAAGATCTATGTCACTGTCTTTGTCACGTTACGTATATTTCGTATAAATGTGTCACAGTCGCTGTCAGTATGACATATGTCATGTCTCATCTGCCTTTATTTTTAAGCTATGCTTTACGGCTTTACAAAGTTTTTTATAGTTTGATAAAAACAGTTAATTTGCAATACAGTTTTTGCGATATGATATCGTTATTCGTTTAGGTTGTCAGATAACAAAGGCGTATGTTATTAATGATAAGATGGTACGGACAAGCCGCGAACTTAAGAATGTTGTAGATTACAATTCTCAATAAAAAAGTATGACGTCTTCAAATCTATGATTAATATGAAGTTTTTACTGGAGGGCAATGTATTGTGACCTGGGGGATTACCCAAAGCATCTTTCGATTGACGGTATCGCTGATAGAATCGACAAAAGGGTACGAAACTGACAATGATATTCGATAAGTCATGTGCTTGTCACGTGTGAGATATTGAACGTCATTGTCGTGTCCATACACTTTTGATGTTCGCTATAGAATCGCTATCGAAGCGAATATACTTTGTGTAATCCCCATGTAGGTGTAAACTGCTTCATCGATTTCAAACCGTGAGGATTAGTTTAATTGTCTATTACTTAATTAATTTATCAGAGTTTTATAAAGCCGCCTACAAATATTCAGTTTTTTAACTGTACAGTTTTAACTGATATACACACGTCAATTTGAACTGCACAGTCAAAGTTCACAGCTCTCAGGTTGGCCTACATACGTCAGTTTTAACTGTGCAGTTGAACTGTATTGTTAAAACTGTACTGTTAAAAATGGGCGTCTGTAGCCGGCTTAAAAGTGCTCAGGAAGTTTACTACGGCTATTTAATATGGCTACTTTAAAATTAAACTTCTGTCTTGATGTATATTCCGTGCGTAGGTCGTCGCGACCAGCAGCTAGTGTTATGTATACTTCAATTTGACGTCATCAATAAATAATATATAATTAAGTAATCTAGATATCAGATAACTGGAGATAAGATTTGCAAGCAAACCTTTGTATACTCGTAATTATAATGTAAACGCGGAAGCGACAAGTAGCGTGTTCGCGTACGCACGCTGAACTGCGCTGTAGGAAGTCATTCTTTGCCCCTTACTGAGGAATGATTACCAAAAAATTCCATAAATACGCGACCGGCAGGTTAACTATTCTATAAAATTAAAATAAAACCTGTTTATTTAAATATATACATTTAAATAGATTTTTATGAGTTAAAAAATAACCGCGTTACAATTGAACTACAGATCAAAGCTCGAGGCGGGTCTGAGAGTTATATGTGACAATCATGTCATTTTGTATGCGAATCGCGTCTCCTCCAGCAATGTTAAATTCTAACAACAGTTTGAATAAGTTCATTTGGGGAAGGCCATATTTACTGACTACTAGGAGTAAAATACAATAGTTTAGGAAATAATGTAATCGATACACCTGCCAAGCGGTACATTTTTTTCGGATCTCTACGTAATTTTACACAGATCTATTCTCTATACTAATATTATAAAGAGAGAAACTTTGCTTTTTTGTATTTTTGTTTGTATTGAAATAACTCAAGAACTACTGGACCGATTTCGAAAATTCTTTTACCATTAGAAAGCTTTATTATCCCCGAGTAACATAGGCTATATTATTTAATTCCACGCGGACGAATTCGCGCACAACAGCTAGTGTAGAATAAAGTTTGAAAGAACACATATGTTACATATTAAGTTTTTAAAATCCGCATGGACGAAGTTACGTGCGACAGCAAGTATTTCTATAAATTATCCCATTTAGAAGGGTTGTAGATGTATCATATTATCACAAACAAACAGATGTTGTACATAAATTATATAAACACGATGTGTTTATGTAAATGTGTCGAGTGAACAACGAACTGGTCATTTAAACTTGCAAATTTACAACAAAACCGCAAAAAGTTTTCCTACATCCTGATGTGATATTTATTATACAATAAAACATATTACGCGAATACAAAGATACGGGAAATCTTTGCTTTGACCATAGACAATACACAATAGACAATGAATCAAGTAAAGAATCAAATAAAATTAACTTTCTAACAACACAGTCGTCATAATATCTTTTAAAGTATTAACATATCATTTAATGATTAAAACAGATACGTAAATAATAACGTAAGCTGCACCGATAATTTTTTTAATAAAAATACAGTATAAAGAGAATATATTTCCTCAAGTTTTATGTATAACTAGCTGTTGTGCGCGACTTCGTACGAGAGGAAATTAATAATATAGCCTATGTTACTCGGGGATAATATAGCTTTGTAACGGTGAAAGAATTTTTGAAATCGGTCCAGTAGTTCTTGAGTTATTTCAATACATACAAAAATACAAATTTTCTCTTTTTATAATATTAAGTATAGATAAAACTTTTAAAACACTATCAAAAACAATATTAACATAATGTAGTGATGCATATTTTAAAACCCTACTGTAAAAGCATTTCATACTAAGGTTTTCTGGGTAATTGAAAACTTAGAAATTAAAAAATAATAGAACCCTCTCATCTATAAGTAAGTACACAACCTCAGCATTGAATTCTTCAGCGGTATTTGTGGTTTTTCTCATTATAATGTAAGAACAATGTAAAGGCACGCATATTTATATTTCGCGCAACTCGAACTAGGATCTGTACGAGAACGTTGCATTTACGAGAAATATTTACATACCAGTCTACAATTTAATTGGTATTACTTGATTTATTATAATTAATTAATAGTAAAAGACCACACTGAGTCGCGTCGGCCACCGCCGCGCCGTGCGTATAAATCAACATTATTAGAAACTTATAAAACGTTGAAAACAATCGATTAATTCCGATTTTTATGTTTAAATAGTAAAAGTTTAATAGACTAGCTGTTGTGCGCGACTTCGTCCACGTGGAATTAAACAATATAACCTATGTAACTCGAGGTTAATGTAGCTCTCTAATGGTGAAAGAATTTTTGAAATCGGCTCAGTAGATCTTGAGTTATTTCAATACACACAAAAATATAAAAATACAAAATTTCTTTCTTTATAATATTAGTATAGAAAAGCAGTAAATTGAAGTAATTATAATCAATTACTTTTATGTATCAGATTAACAAGATCAAGATACTTATAATTGTAAGTAATGAAAGCGGCGGACAAAAGGTTAAAGTTCAACGAAATATCTGACTGAAGTAGGAATTAAATTCAGGAAGACAACTCTGATAATACAGGAAATTAAGATAAGAGTAAGTATTCAAAAACTTAAAATAAATATGGGTAGTAAGTAGTTCGAGCCATGATGGGCTCCATTTTCCGCAACTCCACGACTAGCGCGTATTTTGCGTAAATACACATATCTCTGAATTTCGCCGATATGTGCAGAGTGTATCACGATGTTTTCCTTCACCGTTAGAGGGTCGGTTAAATATTTACGTATGAAAATGAAAAAACACATTGGTACATGGCGGAATTCGAACTCGAGGCCTGCTGATTACAAGTCAAAGCCAGTATTTATGTTGCAAAAAATGTTACAAAAATAATGACGTCAAGAACTAAAATGAATTGCACCAAATGTATTAAAAACGACTCACAAAACTAACACCGGAAATACTAAAAAGCTACAATAGAATATTGTGAAATATATTTTATTACGATTGTATTATTTTAAGTTACAATTTTGGATTTGATTAAAATGCTTATTATTTTGTGCATTTCCCGGTTACCTTCGTATCGTAAAATTATAATGCATTAGATACTGAATCAAATAATAAATACATTAAATTATTATAAAAACAATTCGCGGAGAACTAATTATTTATTTGATTTATTCCACTCGATTATTAAAAACGTGTATTAATTGACGTTATGGCTCAATGTAACAATAGTTGATTTTTTGTGGAAATTAAACTCTGTCCTTCCTTTCCTATAAATATAAAAAATACATCTCCATTATTACATAACTATATTCAAGTAACTAATTTTAATTATCCTATTGTTATTATTGCAAAAACAAAAATATTCTTTCAAAAAGTTTGTATAGGCAAATCTGGCTTGAGGAATTATATTCCTTTTTAATTCCTCAAGCCAGATTTGTTTTGCTTTAGATAAGTATCATATTTATCTGCTATAAAATGATCTATTATTATTCGCAATTAAAAAACTATTAGATAATAAATCTTAATATAGCATATTAAAAACATTGCGGTTTTTATATTTGTTCTAGAAATTTCTGTCGCGGAAGTACCGAGTCAGTAAAGCTGTAATTAAGCTGGTTACGGGTTGTAGGTTCAATGTCGCTGCGGTTAAACTTTACTGCTAGTGCTTAAAGATTAATTCAAGCCAAAATATGAATATCAATTATATTACATGCTGTATAATTAAGACCTTCGAATGTCTTTACGACTAATACTTGCAACTTTTTACTATTAATTAAAAGAAATAAAATCTTCCGTCTTTTTGACTACATCGATTAAGAAAATCGGCAAAGCTTTTAAAAACATTTTGGATTTGAAATATAATTTAATATAACGCCTTGAACTTAAAAAAGGCGAGAAACATGACGATGTAAAAGTGTTGGCAGCCACCACGGTCAATGTCACCGTTGTTACCGCACAGGTAATATTACATTTCTAAGCAGATTTCTAATTACCACGTACTCGCTTTATCTCGAACGCGAGGGAAAACTCGATTGAAACGAGATTATTTCAAATTACTAACGACACTGATATTAAGCGCTCGATCCTCGTGATATGGGACAAATTAAAATTGTAAAAGTCTGAGTTCTGATTATGAAGATAATTGTGACAAAGTTTCCACTTTAAATGAGAAGGCATGTATTTATATTAGAAACTCATGTTTATATGCTTATTAAATAAAAAAACAATCGAGTAATACGATAAAATAAAATTACAAAGGACGCAATTACAATTGCATATTAGTAAAAATCTGAGCTAGTTTTAAACCAACTCAAGTACTACTTGCAAAAGAGTTCAACGCACGGAAGTCATTTGGTTTCATCGAGTTTATTTTATAGTCGTAGTAAAAGTAACTATAAGTAGGCACTTAATTGTTATACTTATTACTTTAGCTTTCTTATTATTTTTCTGAGGGGTGGTTTATGACAAAACGCAAAATATTGAACCGTTGCTTGCGTTGCGCTCCGTCACCACTGGGCTATGGGGGTTCCCTTTGTTATAACAGATTAGAAAAGGCAGAAGATTTATCCACATTAAAGACCATTTTAATCAAACGTTTATGCTTTTATGAATAATGTAACAACATCGCATATTCATAACACCTTGTAAGGAACGCAGCGGGAAATGGCGAATTAACAACTCATTTGAATCCACACACGACAAAGAAAATCCCTTTTATTTATAATAATAAAAAGTATAGCGAAACAGAAATTTGATCGTTGATAAGACATTATACAAAATACAATGCTATTCTTCCTAATTTATCTTTATTTGGGATAGTTTTTGCTATACCAGAGTTAGTTTTTGGTTGTCTAATTTCAGTTAAGTATTTGACCAGTTGAAACAACTCATCAAAACTTACTCGTGAAAACTTACATTTGAATAAATGCAAATGAGTTTGTTTTTGTTTTTCAATATTTAAATTATTCTTACTTATATAATTAATAATGTTTTTTCCGTAGCGTTTTGATCGAACTATATTCCGAGTTCCTCTTCCGTACATAACCACTTCGGAGTTCTGTCGTTAAGTTTATACTAAAAACGTACGTTTCATTATATTAAAAAGTAATTTCATAGTCAGAAGAAAAAAAAACTCGGTTCTCAGCTGTTTCAGTGTCATATTTTAAATAATTTCTGCCTGATTGAATTTAAGCACTACCATAATGTTGACAATGAACTTTTTCGCACGTGTTTTTTTTGTTAAAGACGAATGGAAACTAAATTATCTTCCTAGTTAATGGCAATATTTCTCATTAATAATATATATTCAATACAATCGTATAATATCAATAACATACACTAGTGTCATGTGTTCATTAAACAAGTCGTGAGTTGAAATCTAGAAATTGTATAAAACGAAATAAATATCTTAAATTATTGTAAGTACATAATATTTGCATTAAAGCTATAACTTTTCGGGTCAATAGATAAGTTGTTGACTAACCCGATTTGGAAACTGAAAGAAAAAATGTGAAGTACAAACTTACATTTAGGTTGTCTAGCTATTTGTCCCTTTTTTCGCCTTTCAAACAATCTGTTGATGATTGCATCCTTTCCGTCACCAAAATCAAACTCCTCCGTGAACTTGTTGAGTCCCTCGCACTCTGAATAGTTCTGCTGACAGCTGGACGCGTCGATATCTGCCCTCTTCAGTCGGTTGTGTGACAAGTCCCTCAGTTCCTTGTCCGAAGCGTACTGTCTGCCGGCGAACTTGCTCCATATCTGAGACAAGTCCTTCATTTTGCACGGCTCACCGCACTCTGATTTCAAATATATAATCTACACTGACGTATACGTCTAATTGATTTAATACGATTTTAATTGCACTACCTACTGTCCATAGAACATTCCATCAGATAACATTCGTAACAAAAAGAAAAATTGTATATTTCAAATTCAATTTTAGTTATATTGTTTCGAAGTCAACCGACTATTTAACAGTATTATTTATTACACTGTAAAAACTTCGTTTCAATTTCAGTCACATAATTTCATAATACTCAATCAAAAATGTTCACTTTTCATGTAATCATGGGATTGTTAAAAAATGCAACAAAATGTCAAATAGTTTTTGGCGCGCAAATCGAAACTCGCGCCACTTCGCTGACGGAAAATAAATATTGTTTTTTTTTACAATATGTCCGCGGCGCGGCGGTCAGTCGTTCGGCCAGCTAATGAGATCTCGCTTTACATTTCTTGTGCTTATATAAAATTTCGCAGCGCACACAGAAGTAAGTAGGCGCGGTGGTGTGCGTGCGTGTGTACACAACCAGTTTTTTTTTATTAATTTTAATTCCCTGTGAAATGGCGAGGGTATCGATTGGCGATGTACTTTTCCATGGCATATAACTTTTTTTAATGTCGTCATACAGAAATGAGTTAGCAAAAATAGAATGTGGGTTATTCCGTGTCGAGTGCAATTTTGCCGCGAAAATATAGCGAGTGGGTAGTAATTAATGACGACGTTGCAAGTACCAGGAGAGGAGTCATGATGATGCATTTTCTTTAGTGATTTAGTGACGATGTGATCATACGATGATAGCCACTATTTTGAATGCCGTGTGTAATGTCGACTGCCTTCTACTATGTAAAAACTAAACTGACACAGTTGTCTTTAAATAAAAAGCGTAAGTATATGAGTAAAATCAGATAAAAAGAGTTTTTAATTTTTAAAATGTTTCAAAAAATATTATTGAGAATTACACGAGCGTCAAAATTCAAAAATCATTTACGTAGTTTACACGTTACATTGAATGTTCATTTTCTGTAAACGTACATCTTGCGATATAAAAAATAAAAATAGAAGAAAAACTTGACATACTTAGTGATAGAGTGATTCATAAGGAAGGTTTTCATATATAATACATTCACAATATAGTAGAGTAACACTGATCATTTAGAGGTTTTTAATATGATGTCGTAAATTAACACATTTTAGCGTTTGCATTGCAAACGCTGCAGTATTTAGTATTATACCGATTTGCACCCGTGCGAAGCCGGGGCGGGTCTCTAGTTATTGAAATATCATTGCCGGGCATTGTGGCAATCGATGAGGGAGGCCTACGTCCAGCAGTGGACGATGATGATAATAAAATTACTGATGATATTACTGAACTTGAACACCAGAAATATAGTGACTAATTAAATGAATTTTCCGCAAAATATTCAGAAAAAATTAATTGCTGGGAACTTCTTAAGTACCTAAATAACTACTCGTATAACTAAATACAATAACTAACTACTTACGTAGAAAAATTGTGTTAATTGAAGGAATACCTCGAAAAATAATTATCTATCTATACTAATATTATAAAGAGAGAAACTTTGTATTTTTGAATTTTTGTATGTGTAACTCAAGAACTACTGGACCGATTTCAAAAACTCTTTCACCATTGGAAAGCTATATTATTCCCGAGTAACATAGCTATATATTATTTAATTCGCGCACAACAGCTAGTACTTATATAAAGAGGAAAGATTTGTATTTTTTTATGTAATTGTTTAATTTCACGCAGACGAAGTCGGGAGCAACAGCCAGTTAGTTATAAAAGGTACATATTAATGTTTTAAGAAGGTATTATCCAAAACACGTACCTTTCATATGTTCAGGAAGCGGAAACAAACTACTAATTAAGGCGAAGTTACACTCTCGCCGACATTTCTGAAAAATGTTACTTTATTAAAAGTTCAACTATAAAACCCGAGCACACAACACTGAGNGGCATATAACTTTTTTTAATGTCGTCATACAGAAATGATTTAGCAAAAATAGAACGTGGGTTATTCCGTGTCGAGTGCAATTTTGCCGCGAAAATATAGCGAATGGGTAGTAATTAATGACGGCGTTGCAAGTGACAGGAAAGGAGTCATGATGATGCATTTTCTTTAGTGATTTAGTGACGATTTGATCATACGATGATAACCACTATTTTGATTGCCGTGTGTAATGTCGACTGCCTTCTACTATGTAAAAACTAAACTGACACAGTTGTCTTTATATAAAAAGCGTAAGTATATGAGTAAAATGAGACAAAAAGAGTTTTTTATTTTAAAATATGTTGCAAAAATATTATTGAGAATTACACGAGCGTCAAAATTCAAAAATCACTTACGTAGTTTTTCACGTTAAATTCAATGTTCATTTTCTGTAAACGTACATCTTACGATGTAAAAAATAAAAATAGAAGAAAAACTTGACACACTTAGTGATAGAGTGATTCATAAGCAAGGTTTTCATGTATAATACATTCACAATATAGTAGAGTAACACTGATAATTTAGAGGTTTTTAATATGATGTCGTAAATTAACAGATTTTTAGCGCTTACATTGCAAACGCTGCAGTATTTAGTATTATACCGACTTGCACCCGTGCGAGGCCGGGGCGGGTCGCTAGTTATTGTAATGACATTGCCGGCCATTGTGGCAATCGATGAGGGAGGCCTACGTCCAGCAGTGGACGATGATAGGCTGATATGACGATGATGATAATGAAATAATATACTTAGTTTTTCATTATTACTGAACTTAAACTCCAACATAGTGATTAATTAAATTAATTTTCCGCACAAAATATTCAGAAAAAAATAATTGCTGGGGACTTCTTAAGTACCTAAGTAACAACTCGTATAAGTAAATAACTAACTACGTAGAAAAATTGTGTCAATTGAAGGAATACCTCGAAAAATAATTATCTATCTATACTAATATTATAAAGAGAGAAACTTTGTATTTTTGAATTTTTGTATGTGTAACTCAAGAACTACTGGGCCGATTTCAAAAAATCTTTCACCATTGGAAAGCTATATTATTCCCGAGTAACATAGCTATATACTCGTATTATTTAATTCGCGCACAACAGCTAGTACTTATATAAAGAGGAAAGATTTGTCTTTTTG
Organism: Papilio dardanus tibullus; assembly: GCA_013186455.1. NCBI lineage: Eukaryota > Metazoa > Arthropoda > Insecta > Lepidoptera > Papilionidae > Papilio > Papilio dardanus. Next base: position 639 of record QDHC01000281.1, on the reverse strand, counting down.
TACGTATTGAGATAACATAAAAACTACGAGGCCGATTTCCAAAATTCTTCTTATTCACCCTTAGGAACCTTGTAGGGCTGTAGGGCTTTATTTTTTAATTTTACGCAGACGAAGTCGGGAGCAACAGCCAGTTAGTTATAAAAGGTACATATTAATGTTTTCAGAAGGTATTATCCAAAACACGTACCTTTCATATGTTCAGGAAGCGGAAACAAAGTACTAATTAAGGCGAAGTTACACTCTCGCCGACATTTCTGAAAAATGTTACTTTATGAAAAGTTCAACTATAAAACCCGAGCACACAACACTGAGGCGTAGCTGAAGCGTATCAATACACTTTTATACGATTTGGTAAAAATAATTTTTCATTTCTACGCTACGTTAACTTGAAAATAATCAATTTAAAATAATACTAGAATTGAATTTAATAAAATATATATATTGTGAAGTGGTTGCGGTTATTTTGAATACATATGTATTTTCATTATTTAGGATACTGCTGCTTCCGCTAATGTATCGCATCCGACTAGCAAACGTAGCGATGTACTAGAGTCCTGAATATTTCATAGTCATGAAACAAAGCCTCCAGTATTAATTTCTGTTAAACTTTAGTAGTTAAGGGATATCCCCTTCTAAGTC
>QDHC01000263.1:927052-951729 GCA_013186455.1 Papilio dardanus tibullus | reverse complement strand
ACACCACGCGGACGAAGTCGCGGGCAACTGCTAGTTATTGAATAATCCATGAGTGTTTACTTCTAGGATAACTTATAATATTGACTACGTTTAAGTACTTATTAAATAGGTTATCTGAAATTTGATCATGGTTGGTTCTATGTTTGTTTAAATATCAATGAGCGTCAGACATTATTGTCTGATTTAACCTAAAAATATTAATTCAAATAGTCTTCATTATTTAGTATCATAACATAATTTGCAAACACATCTCAATTGTGGATGTCTATGCAGCGGACGCTTCGCTATTTCAACGAATTCAGGTTCCCGCTTGATCTTTTGCCACAATGTAACAAAAAAAAAATCTCAGATGTTTTAAAACGATGTGTCCATAAAAATCTTTGAGTTACATCTAAGTTATATAGATACTATTCAGGAGGGCTACCCAAAATATCTTTCGATTGGTGATATCACCGATGGAATCGACAATAATGTATGAAACTGACAGACATTCGATAACTCATGTGATTGTCACGTGTGAAATATCGAACGTCTCTGTCAGTATCATACAATTTTGACGTTCGCTATAAAATCGATTCGTAGCGGATGTACTTTGGGTATGATGATTCATAAAAAATCATAAAAATAAAAGAGCAAATAAAATGATGACTTTAAAATTCAGCAGTCGTAAAAGGGCTTCGGTAAATATCCAGTGATATCTTTTATTTTGATATCGTTAATGTCCCCTTGCGTTTAGTTACGGCAGCTCAATGTTGCGGAAGTGCGTGGTGAAGCCGAGATACGACAGGAGCCCTACAAATCATAAATATTGCAAAGGACGCACCAATTTATTCCGGACAGTTTGAAAATTTTTTTCTAAACGAAAAATCACGTTAACATTCCAGCGATTTGGTCGAATAAATAAAAAATGGAATTTTTACTCATCCTATAAAAATTGGAGAGCTCTTTCTATTTGACTAGTATTCGCTTATAATTAAATACTTGACATGCTTTTATAGCTTCGACTTTATATTTAATAAGAATTAAAATTAAACGAAAAATAATATATACCGAATGTTAATTAAATCATTGAAAAAAACCCTATTCACTTGTACTCGTATATTCCGAAGCAATTCAAATAATTTAAAGACACAGAAGCACATCGGTCATAATAGAATTATCAAACAAACAACTTTTAAAATCAGGCAATAAAGAGGTTTTATTTATTTAAAACGGCTGAAAACTCACGTGTAATTTTAAGTGACGGTACCGACTAGTTTCGGACTCTACGGGAGTCCTCAATCAGTCTCTCGGTGCAAGACGCGCCGCGACCGCGTTCATCGAAAATAAGCACTCACCCTTAAAATGGCCTCCCGAAGAGTCCGAAACTAGTCGGTATCGTCACCGAAAATTACACGTAAGTTTTTAGCAGTCTTAAATAAATAAAGTATATTAATGCCTCACGAAAGTTTTAACAATTTATTAAAGATGTTTATAAAAAGAAATACATTTAGTAACATAGGGATCTAGTATATTTGAACATTGTAACAGAAATCATGGAGTAGCCAGTAGTGCTTCGTTCCAGATCTCGTCTGACGTTTCCATTTCCCGAATGTTGGGATTTAAAAGTGTCTAAGCAAGTAATTGGTCTGCCAGTTACCGAGCGACGGATTGGTAAACTTCGTGGCTATAGTTAAACACGATTTTAAACCATTTAATACTCATTTTAGGGAATTTACAACATTTTTTTTTATAATGAAATGTTCGGATAGTTAAAATCATCTAAAAATCGTTTAAAGTAACTGAGTTAAGAGTTATAACACTTTAGTTTTAACCGTTTTATATAATGTAACTTCTGCATAATTAGATATGTTTAATCTAGTATAGTATTATATTATCTGTGTCTATATTAATATTATAAAGACAGAAACTTTGTATTTTTGTATGTATTGAAATAACTCAAGAACTACTGGGCCGATTTCAAAATTTTTTTCACCATTAGAAAGCTCCATTATCCCCGAGTAACATCGGCTGTATTATTTAATTCCACGCGGACGAAGTCGCGTACAATAGCTAGTAATAATTAAAACCGAAAAATAATCCAATAAAACTTCAAAGAGTTAATATTTCTACCGACATGTGTACGAATGTGTATTATTTGACGGCAATTAACAACAGTTGCAGAACCAAAAAAAAAACTGTTTGATGACCGAAATTGAACCGGTCCCCTTGGGGCGAACCGGTCACTGATAGAAACGATTCCACTGTTTAAATAATCCAAAAATAACGAGCTAGCAATTAAATACAGCTTTGAGACAAATATTGATGGGTCTGAGGGAGCTCACATCAAAGGAAGTGAACATACGCGTCTCATTCATTATAGATAATCCTTTCTGTGCAATTGTCAATATGTTTAGAAGCCGCGTGTGTTTGCATTCATTAGCATTGCACCTCACTTACTAAATACTTGGTATATTAAAGTTGAACCTATTTAAAAAAAAAACTATATCGAACAGCAATACGAAAGCTTTGGTATAATTTAAGTTATGGATTTTTATTATATTGTTTATTTATTTGTTTTTAAAATTCCACTTCTAAGTATAATTTTTGGAAGAATGTGTAATGTGTAAAGCTGGTTAAAATCGTTCAGTTTTAACCGCACCGTTTGAATTGAACAATTTGACTGAACCGTTCAAAATGACGTGTGTACGTCAGTTTTAATGAGAAGTTTTAACTGTACAAGTCAACTGTGCAGTTAAAACTAAAGGTATATAATAGGCTTAAGTTTATAATGTGTTTTATACGAAATCAATTTGTTAACTAAAACTCACACACCAAAAGCCATTAAACAAATAATAAAACTTACAAAATCAGTATAAAACCTTTTACCATGCATGAGTGGATTAAAATCCTTTTAGTTTAAAGTTAAAACTGTAATCCTCTACGTCCCATTAAAACGCCTCCACGTAAAATATTCCATCTGATACTGAATATCTTTACTAAAATTAGACAAATCCGTACCTGTAATTGGACTACTGGACTGGGATCCGAGAGGCAGCTGACCTTCCTTATGTCCACAAGCTTTATTGATATACGATTAGGTAGGACTCGTAATTAGTATAAGCGAATGGGCATTAGTTATTCTGTCCAGTTGGGCAGTTTAGCGCAATGACGCGCTAAAGTTGCAGTAAATATTAAGTACTGAAGTTTACTTAAATTCACAAAGCTGATTTTCACATATAATTATGGGATTATGACAATATCTCCTGCAAGGATATAGACACTTTGGATGGGGCAAACCGCCTCTCAGACACTTTAGTTTTCCGCACGGTTAAGAATGTTTCTGACTGAAAGTGTGTGGCTAATTTGTCTTTTATTGCTTGATCTGTAGCGAACAAATAAAAAAAAATGAACTTTAGCAATACTTACGATCAATTTGAAGTAGTCTCATAACATCGTGTGTCCTAAATTCGTAGACGGTGTTAATTCGGGCACATTGTGTGGCATTTTTCGGCTCTCTAATCTTGTTAAGCAAATCCAATGTAAGCGTGACGCGGGTCCCGGAATTGTGTTAACACGTACGTTTTTTGTAGTGTTCCTCATTTACCTTTCCCGAGGAAATTTTATCGCATAAACAAAATTTTACTTCAGCCTTATATTCTTATAGCTTCGCAAATATGTGACTAGAATATTACTATATACGTTTTTGTCGACGAGATATAACAATGTTAGCTGGTATTTTTCTTACGAACGTTATATTGGATTATATTTTTAGTTTACTTTGGGTAACGAAAAACACAATGTTATCACAGCTTTTATTTTAATGTAAGGGATCGTTTCCACTGGGCTAGGCCAACTTGTAACAGTAGCTATACCAATAGCTGAAGAAAGAATGGAACAGTAGTAATAAATTATTTCATTTTACTCACTAATACATACGTTGCGTTCATAAGTGTTGGTTTTCACTTGGTTAAGTTGAGATTGCAAATCAATTTACGCGCCGAATGTACTGCAAGATTACTAATTAAAATTAAAATCTATTTTCTATGCATATTAGTATCATGTATGTATCTTAAATAACAGACTTAATGAACTATTCCGATAGTTTGTCAACAAACAATATCGCACAAATCCGAGACAGTGTAAGCACAGTCTTGGAGACTACCTACTTCAAATTCCCGAGTGCATACGTCCCTCGTTTACCTCCGAGCTCATGCAGTATATAAAATCGAATACAGAGTTTAAAGCCTTCCCAGTTCGCAGTCGGGTATGTCATACTTAAGCCGCGGAGTTGGCGAGTTATAACAAGACAAACTTGAATCTAGCCTTGCTAACAAGTCGCGCTACGGGCCTCAGTCGAATATTGTAATCGGCTTAGTTACTCCCACTCCCTCGGAACCCTTGAATAGGATTAAATACTGGCGAACGAGGCACATTCGAGATAATTAATGTTGAAATTGTTAACTTATAAGCAGACTTATACATATGTTGGAGTGTAGGCTCCGTCGATTTCATAACGTACGTGATTTAACTTGAATAAAGGGTTGTTACGTCTACCATACGCTAACACGTACCAAATACAATATATTCTTATGTCTTGGTGAAAACTTTTGTATGCTTATGTACTATCTGTCTTATTAACTACTAGTTTATTAACTGTTAGTTTTTAATTTGACGTAAAATTGCTGTTATCCCCTACTTTTTAACAACAATCTAATTTTAACAAACAATATAAGTTTCACAACAACATCGATCGAGCTCGTCTCGGCAGACTCAAGGCTTCGACAATAAAAGTTAAGTGCAGTCTTCCCTCCCCTAATCTCGAGAGTTACGTGAGGTATTAAGAATTTAGGAGACATCCGGGAAAGCCCCCGTCATCGATTGGCCTCCGGATTGTTGTTTTTATAGCCTTTTCTGATTCTTAGCCTTGGTTACACCTGATGTTCGTAAATTTCATCGTTGAAGCCTGTCAGTTATTACAGGCTGTTAAAAGTAAGCTTTGCTCGGCTCATTTTTTCATGACATTTTTGTATAATAGCTTTACTTTAAAGCAGACGTAGTTACATAATTATTTTTATGCTTTTGCTGCGTGAAAAATATGCCTTAAAACTTTACCTTCTAGCTTCTTCTAGCTTTAACTTAAATAATGCAATTATAGAAACGTATTTTTTAATGTTGAAGTTCAGAGAAAAATATGAGTATTTTACAATTAAAGATATATTTCTATCCAAAGTAAGTTCTACACTTTATTCAGAATACATTAGGTACGAATAAAACATTTTATTACAACATACACTAACGAATGAATAACTTTGTTCATAATTAACAAGACAACACACAACACTACGAAGGGCGTAGCGTCCCAGCTACGGCGTAGCAGTGACGGAATCACTAACATAAACATTCCCAGTAACATCCCCCAACAGGAGTCGCAATTTATCGAGGGAAGCAGACGTATTAAAACGGGAAAAAAGAAGTCTGATGGGTATGTACTTTCATTTGGGTGCAGTAAAGTGAATGATCTGTGCAAATATGCCTGTGTCGTGTTCAGTGAACAGAGGTTGCGTTTTCTGTTTGTCTGTAGATGCACTAATGGATACAGAAAGTCGTGATGTGTTGATGATGTTGATCATCATCATTATCAACGCATCAATCATCCACATCTATGATCATTGATGGTGATGATGATGATCATCATCATCAATCATCTTGATTATAATTAACCTTTGTCAGGTGTCGATGTCTGTTTACAGATACTGATTTAATCAACGTTTAAAACATATTTCGATGATTAAAACTAAAATGGTTTTTATTAAAATTAATCGTTCAATTCTATTACATTAAAAAGGAAGATTAATTTGTTAAAATAATAATATATTATAATTTAAAAATATTGTTGCAATATTCAGAAGTTTCATCTTAAAAGGGAAAGCTAAAGTTTCGTATCCACAATCGAATTGCTCGAGGCGTTATGAAGAAGTTCAAATTTTATCAGATTGTTTCGAACTCGAACCCTATCATATTTGTAAACCAAATCTGATCAATCGAAACCATATTTCTATTGTTATTCGATTTGAAATCAAATATACCAACGGTTTCCTTTAAAAATGTTTTACTTGGTCTTACAAAAAGACTAGGTAACTTTCTTTCGTAGTTTTTGGGATTTTTTCAATTTCCTAGACATGACGAATTGAATTTTGAATTGAGAATCTTTTTTACTACAAAAAATGCTAGACTCTATTTGCTCGTCGGCCTCAGATTCTGCAATTCCGTGCGTTACTAAGGACTCTAAACTTTTTTTATTCTCTATCTGTATTTATTTACACCATGTGTTTTTTTCCAAGATTACTAATCCATTTACACCACTTCTACTATAACCGCTATAAATAGTTGATTATTTATTAAAATCTATATAATTTATTTACTCAAATATATTTAAAATAGTGAATACATGTAACACTTCGAGAAGGAATGTAGCGAACGCTGACTTTCTAATTAAGCCAACCTGAGTTACGAGCGCCGATGTGACGCCGGATCAGGCGTGCAGCATGCATCGGAGGTAATACCAGGAAGTCAATACTAATCTAAAATAAACTCTATGTTAACGTGATAAGGTTCAATTTACCTTGTGTATGTATATAGAGTATGTAGGTGATTTACAGGTGGAAGTGATTTATGTCGATGCACGCGAGCAAAAAGTTTTAAATAAATTTTAGTTGCTACTTCTAATTAGAGATGCATTTAACGTTTTGTACGTTCGATTGCTCTGATTTATGACAATCTTATAGTAATACTACTATTATATTTACTTCAAATATGTAATAAATAAAGTCAAACCTTGATAAGTTACAATAAGCGAGAGTCATTCTTTGGTCCCGTCGACCTACCTTCATATGCGAGAAATCCATCCATAGAAAAGGTTAAAGGTTTCGACCCATGATGTGCTCCATTTTTTCGCAACTCCACGTCTAGCGCGTATTTTGCGTAAATACACATATCTTTGAATTTCTTCGCCGATATGTGCAGGTTGCATCACGATGTTTTCCATCACCTAAGAGCGTCGGGTACATATGTACATATGAAAAATCAAAAAACACATTGGTAATCGATATCAGATTAGAGAGAAACCTCTATTAGCGAGACAAATATCGCGGTCCCTTGGACTCGCTTATCCAGACTCGACTGTATAGCGTACTCGCTTCTGTAAATTATCTTTTTCATACCAATTACAAGAATTCTACAATAAAATTCTAACCTTAATTTTCACAGAATAACAAATGTTGGGAGACTTCTTTCTGCTACTTATTTCCCTTCACGACTGACTTGCAAGCGTATGTATCTTCTTCTTCTTCTTTTAATTGTTAGTGGACTCGATAAAAATGTAAAAATGTATCGACAACAACGATCAATTATGTGACGTTCATAGTCAATACAACTACTATTTATGAAAAACAAGACCACCTACGAATAATAATTAGTCAAGCTCGTGTCAAATTATATTAATATCAAAATAAAAGCTAACACACAGGACTTGACTTATTGAAAAATATGAACTAACAAAATTAAAGATATCACCTTATCAAAATGATAACCTAAAAGCAGGGAGTTGTAGGGTTGTTCTAACAACACTTTTGTATGCAAAGCGTACATACACGACGGCGAAATATGTCAACCGTAGACCTGATATATGATAGGCTCCACGGCTAGCTGTTAACTTATGGAGACCCTTATGTACTGATAGTGATGTGCTTTATACTTTAATGTTTATCGATATTTTACGTGTCTAGATTCAAAGAGTAAAATTTGACTAAATATATCATATTTCTAGTTATATTATAAAAATAAAGTAAACATTTTTGTCTATTATTTCAGCATTTAACAAAATCAGACAAATTCTTATATGTTTTTAATTATGTAGTAATTAAAATAAACACACTTATTTGCATTGTAAATCAGATAGAGCAGGTATACTAAAAATAAAAAGAGTGACACGATCACCCGAAGTGGGCCTTGGCATATAAACGATGCATCTATACTAAGTATAACATATTTTATTTTACTAAATATAAAAAAAATAATCTAACGGACATCACTATTTCCGCCACTTTAAATTCAACGCCGTACTCAGAGCGGCGGCAAACGACTAATCTCTTGATATATCGCGCTCACCTTCCCTTATCTGAAGATTTGCGAAAAAGTGCTCCTTTATTACGCTACTTGGATTACCTCTCAATACAACCGTAGAACCCTTCATAATGAAAAGGGTTCCATAATGCGCTTTTTTACCATACGAATAAATCTTATGGTTAAAGCATAAAGTGTGAAGTTAACAGTTAAAAAAATAATAAACTGAAACTTTTCCTAAGGTAAGATTTCCTAAGGTAAGGTTAGGTTAGTTAAGAGCGACGACTAGCGCGTGTTTTGCGTGACTTTAAACATATCTTTGAATTTCTTCGCCGATATGTGCCCGGTTACATCACGATATTTTCCTTCACCTAAGAGCGTCGGGTAAATATGTACATATGACAATCGAAAATCGAAAAACACATTTGTACATGGCGGTATTCGAACTCGGGACCTCAGAGCGTCGGTGGCTCAGGGGTTTAGCTCTTGACTTGTAAGATTTCTTAATAGGAAGATTCTATACTTGCACTGTGTGAGGTGCTTTCTTTATAAACTCTATTGTAAAGTAATAACAATTAAAAGAAGCAACGGCATCCTATCCTAATCACAAAAAGCTAACGTGTCTTCTAACTGTTCAGCAATGATATACAAAATATGTGGACTTTTAACTGGCAAACGTCTGAGCCGACTTTGAAAGTCGTTATCGTGCGGCCGGGACCGCCCCGAGGATCGCGACGTCTTCAACGACAATAAATGCTTTGTCAAACTTCTCCCGCTCAGCCCCAAAGATAACAGAGGGCGTATTATGAATCCATGTAGACGTTTGCGAACAACATCAACATTTGTCTGAGATTCGTGCAGCGCCCCTACCGGGTGTATAGTGCACAAAATCTCATAGATATTTTGTCGATGACGTTACGAATCTGTTCTCGAAAATGTTCGTGATAGACCCACTGACTGGTGTTTGTTTCGAAACAATTCGGCCGCTTCGCTTTATTCTTTTACTTGTCGTGACTTTATTCAGGATTTAACTGCACACAGCCACAACCAGTTTATTTCGACTTCAATTCGCTTATAAAGGAAACTTACTTTGATCTTTTCAAAGAAATTGGATAACAAAGACTACAAAAATATTGTCATACTTATTTATGCTTTACATTTGGAATAATATTTCTAACTAGCTGTTGTTCCTGACTTCGTTCACGTGGAAAAAAATATAGCCTATGTTACTCGGGGATAGTGTAGCTTTCTAACGGTGGAAGAAATCGGCCCAGTAGTTCTTGAGTTATTTCAATACAAACAAATATACAAAAATACAAATTTTCTCTCTTTATAATATTACTATACGAGTAGATGTATAATTAATTATATCTAGCATGCTTTTACATTTTATAATTCGCTAACGAATTCCCAAGGACATTTCTGCTGTTTCTGATCATTATTACATGTCCACGGACTTGCAATCTCGTCTACAAATAGTACAACTCTTCAAGTAAACGTGTAAACAATGGGGAATGTTAAAATGAAATATCGAATACTATCCATTGAAGCGTTATCAAGTCGCCACTTACACGTTTCTCTCGTTCAACTAAAACTACTGCTTGATTAATACGTGGGGTAGCGGGGAAATATAGTTTACGAGATAAAGTAAGAATGACTAACCGTTTCACATTATGCTAAACTCGGACTTCTTCGGTAACTTTTCCTGGAACTAAAGCCTTGTACGCACTAGGATGGTATTTTAGTCGAGTAGCAAGTAGTCAGTAGCCGAACAAAGGATTTACTAATCTATTCTACTAAAATGTTGCTGTTCGGATACATTTAGTTACTAAATTACTAGGGTACTAGTGCGTAGATTTAGGGTTAAACGAGTCCGAACAGTAGTAAATCCTTTATTCGGATGCTATGCTATAAATGCTACTTGCTACTCGATTAAAATACTATCCTGGTGCGAACAAGGCCTAATAGTTTTCTATATGCATAAAACAGTTATATAGTTAAACTACAATGCGATTCAAATAAGAATGTGCAAAACTCACGCCGTATTTAGACATCATATTAGTTTAAAGGTATACCCTAGCCTGTTAATTTACCTTTAAAATTCATTTTGACGTAGTTCTCTAAACAAAAAAGTCACTGACTCAAGCGTAATTTATCACACAAGCCAGTCCGATAACTCAAACAATAACGTAAGCCTGTATTCATACGGACGCTTTTTTAACGTCTGTATCGGCGCGTTTAAAGCCCTCGCTCACAAGATCGCTGTAAAATGACTCTTGTTTCGTTGGAATAGCGCTCAAAATCCAATACGCGATAAATTTAAATAGCCGCTTTGTCATGGAAATGCATTTGTTCTATCTCAACGCTTTTTTAGCGCTCGTTGAAAAAACGCTTGAGTGAATTATGAGTAATTCGTATTAAGTAAAATATCCTCCGGCGTCAGCAATAAACAAAGGTAAAAGGTAGAAATTATAATCTGGTTTACACAGTCCCTTAGGCTGCTTTATGATGTTTACTTAACGGCTAATGTATTCTAAAGCTAATGTTATATTATTGTGAAGGATTTTTAATTCAAACACAAATAATTACCTTTATCCCAGTGGAATGTGCGTGAATGTTGTAAGCAGATTAATATCAATCTATACTAATATCATAAAGGGATAAACTTTGTATTTTTGTATTTTTGTTTGTATTGAAATAACTCAAGAACTACTGAGCCGATGTCAAAAATTCTTTCACCATTAGAAAGCTACATTATCCCCGAGTAACATAGGCTATATTGTTTAATTCCACGCGGATGAAGTCGCGTACAACAGCATGGACACGGTTTTGGATAGAGGCGCAAGAAGAAGAGTCTAAAAAGTATGCCTAAATTTTTTTTCTAACAAAAATCTTCCAGTATCTAATCATCAGTTCATAGAAACTATACATTGAACCAATCTCATGGTATATTCATAGAGTACTAAACCATAAGCTGAGGAAACTTTCATATTTTTCAACACGGACATAAATGGGTCAGCACGTCTGCAAACATTGTTGAAGTGCGAACAATGGATAAAATGAAAATCAGTTGTCAGCTCCTACTCTTGTGATATCCTTTCAACGGTCATAATAAAGCGTCAACTTAGTAATAAAAGAACTACGTGATTAGTAGTTTATATAGTCAGAACCATAGTTTCATACTCTACATGTTATTTAAAGTTTAATGACATCTCTATGTAATTGCCTTTTATCCAAGAAAGGGTTAATGAATACTATATCATTTTTTACAATTAGTACGGGCTTACAACAACGGTATTGTTCAACTCTATCCTTATGTCATATGCAGATTTAACGCCATAAAACAATTCAAAAAGATGAACATCATTCATCAAAGTAATCCTAAATTATATTTATAAAGCGATTTGTAAAATAAGTAAACAATGGCAGTACATAGCAACACAATAGACAAAGCTCACTCGTTTCGAGTGTCATAAACCGCTGCGCAGTCATAGAACAATATAATAATTTAGGCGTTGTCGGGGAGAAGGCTGGGAGGGATCAGCGGCATTGTGTGCGCCGACGGGCCGTCTGCATCAAATCTGTTTTGTGAATCCCTTCCATCGGACGAAGGCTTAAAACCTCATTTAGTAGAATTTCAACGCCTCCGCCACTTAACGTTATGACTGAAGAAAATTGTCGCACAATTTAAATAACTTTTAAGAGCCCTTCCCCGTTCTCTGCGATTTTTTAAAACCCAGACAACGTTTGATGTATAAATTTTCCAACTAGCGGACGACACGTAGTCTTCGTTAAGGTAAAATGGTACTCCCCTCACTTATGAATCGAATTGTCTCAATTTCAGAAAGACGCGTTCAAAACTCCCTTAACGTAAAGTTATTTGAAATTTTGTAGATTACGGAATATATGATGAAATTCGTTAAGAACATTCTAAAGAATTAATTAATGTTAAAGGGGATTATTATATATTATATATTAGTCTTCAGAGTTAGAATTACAAAACATAATGCTTACTATTTTTTCATTAATTCTTAAATTACTAGCATACTATCGCTCTACACGACTCCTGTGGGTAGGCGATCAATGCGACAGAAATTGGAATCATTAGCTAATTAAACGTCCGAAACTCCCCAACGTAAATTACTAAAGCAAGTTACACATTAAACAGCCGGACTAATATGAGAGAGAACGTCAAAGGCATTCAGGTATCATACCTGAACTGAATACAAACAGTTTGTGAACTTAATTGGAAAGCGACCGGCGCCGGATGTATTTGTATAGCGCTCGCCGCGACCGCCCTGTGTGCCCAGCTCTCGTGCGACTTGTGTCAAAGACGGACCTTGTAACTATGAGGACCTTCTACCGAAAAATCCTTTGATAAAATCATACTAAGTACCTAGACTTGAAAATATTGGCGCGATACTGTAGAAACGTAATGTAGTAATTCCCAAGGTAGTACATAAGTTGTAACTGAATTTAAAAATAGCGAGTTAACAACGGTAGTTTGTACTTTTATGTTTTAAGTTTTAGACAAGACATAGTTTGATGGGCAACGTAACTCAGTAAGTATAAAAGTTTGTTCGATGTTATTCTTGGACTAGTTTTATTCAACAATGTTGTTTCTTTTAGTTTAAAGTCGTTTCTTTTACTGGAATAAGTAATTCATCAAGTGTTATGTCGACGAAATTACAAAGATAATAAACAACTTTAAAGGCAAAATCTGTTTAATAAAGATAAATATAAAATAATAAAATTATTTGAAATTGACGAAACGACATGACTTATCAACGTTTAATCCAATAGCCAATTAAGTAGAAAGCTACGAGACGAGACGTCATCGAGTTAATCAACAAAATACCCAACACGAAATTGGTTAATGGAGCTTATTGAAATCCGCTGCTAATCAATAAACATAAACGTCGAAATCAAAATGGTGCCGAGTAATGTCAAGGAGCGATACTCAAGGGGAAAGTTCAAAGACATCATAGAGCTACTATTGGAGAAGTTAAGCATTTGCGCTTTAAACAAGAGTGACTGTACAGCTGTACAGTTGCGGAGCGTGTGACATCAAGCGATTATCGCTGAGGGCGTAAAATGAACGCGGTTCAAGACGGGGAATATATCTTTAAGAAAGATTAACGATCTTCAGGTAAGAGAGGTTGGGGTCGGGCTGTAATTAAACGCAATGGATGGAGCCTTCCCGAAGATTTAGATATAGGGTAGGCGTCTAGCTGAGTTATGATTTCGCGCGAGATGTGATTGGCAACCCTTAATAAAGGACGTGAATCGACTTTTTGAAATAAACTTTGGCCATTACTCAGCTTAAAGGTTCAGCGATTATCCCTTAAGAGAACTCGATAAATGTTTCAGTTTTTCACAATTTTTATTAATCAAACCATATAAGTAATTTGAATGTTTTGACCATAAAGAAAGTTAATCAGCAGGTTAAAACCGAATGAATACCTACTTCTAACCACCTTATTCCGAAAAAAAAATAAAGTACTGCAATAAACGAGGACCAATAAATCGTCGATTATACGATGCTAGAGGACACTCGGAACTGATTAAGATAGACCAGGGGTCTCATGACACTGTCCAGACACAGTCAAAATTGTTTCTTATTAAAACAGTTTTAATTATTTACGTCTCATTATAAAACATATCAATAAACCGAGCTACTTATAAGAACGTAAGACATAAAAGTTTTACGAAAGTTCATTTTCTTAGAAGGGATATACGAGTACTATAAGGTTATGTTGTAAAGAACCTTTTAGGGTATTTACATGGCCCGAGAGGTCACAATTCTTCCTTGCTTCGCGAAGCGTGACCAGGGTGTCACATATATTACCAGCCCTTACGCGCCCCCTAACGGCCCTTTATTTGTCTACAATAACATCCTTTTCCCTAACAGCCTATTTGTAATCAAATGATTACTGTTAACTTGACGGAAAAACCTTTCTTGTAAATTAAAGATACTTAGTATATGTACACATAAATGGAAAAAATCACACCGGAAAAAAAAATTGATATTGACTTTTTTTTATAATAAAACTTAACCTTCGGAATGCTTAAATCAAATCAGAATTAGTTTAAACTGTTCCTATTCCAGTCCTGGGGGTATATTATGGCTCAACCATCATTACACCACGTACCCAACACGAACACTGCCTCTCGCCGGACATGATGTCTGTCACGACTGTCAACATGCTCGAGATACCCAGAAACATCGGACCATAGCCAATACACTACAGACCTTAAGCAATCTATATCTATACAAATATTATAAAGAGAGAAACTTTGTATTTTTGTTTGTATTGAAATAACTGAAGAACTACCTGGCCGGATTTCAAAAAATCTTTCATCATTAGAAAGCTACATTATCCCCTAGTAACATAGGTTATATTATTTCATTCCACGCGGACGAAGTCGCGCACAACAGCTAGTTATAAAATAATTTAATATCTATATTAAATTATATCATATACATGTAACATAGTGTTATATTACATCATTTGACGTTATAACGGCGGTCTAGTGTACGTTAGGTTCGGGCAGCTCGTAAAATAATCCCTTTACGAACTTATTGAATTTCATCTTAATGAAGATACATATCAAACTTCCATCGACTATTAATTTACAAGTTACCGATCTCAAAATTAAAGGTAAATTAAAAATACATTAAAAATGCCGTAGAAACAAAAAACTTATTATAATAATAACAATTTAACTGCTACGGAGGTTACTTTTACTTCCACAATCAAAAATATTTATTAGTTCTTCAACTATGAAGTTAAACTAAGATTTATACCACGAAAAAACATTTTTTTTCTATTATTAGTATCAAAATATATTCCTGCAATCCGTCTATTACTACTAGTACTATTACTAGAATAGGCAAGAGCATTGGCAGATCGATTGTCCGTAGGTCTGTCGCCGCACTAATCCGAAACATAGACGGGAAGCGGTACACCCGATGATATGTCAATTAGACTATTGCTATAACGAAGTGAGCGACCGCTTGTGTCAGCTTGAAACACAGCGAGCTTTGCCGTGTTCCACAAAGCCCCCTTTATAGCAACACTGTGTAACTTTGAATTGTGGCTGGAACAATATTCATACTGAACCCTTTGTGTACTGCATATTACTTAATCGTATACGCACTCCACAAGAGATAAAATGTTTTGTTACGTTTAATCAGAACGTATAGTGTCGCTACTTTCCATTATTAAAGACGTGTCCCTCTTGCATTTGGACCAATGAAAACAAAAGAAAACCGCCAAATAAAACAGAGAACAAAAGAGGAAAGCTGATCAGCACTTGCTTGATAATTACTCTTATTAAAAGGTATTGGGAACATTGAGTAACAATTGGGATGAGAATACTTTTTTTTTATAAAAATGTTAGTTTTTTGTGAATTTACTAATATTTCCTTTAACCATTCCAAGTAAGCTTAAAAAAGCTTGTGTTGGATATGGTTCACGACAATAGTCAAATATCGGATTTGAACCCATGACTGCGATATCGGCAGTCCGTACCCCAAATTATTAGGCTATTGGCGCTTAATACTTGACAACTAAAGTTATTTAATTACATAAAAATATTTTGTTGTCTGTTGTCCGCTAAGTGCGTCTGTACCGCCTCCCGTCACGTACGCAAATAGTCGGCGAGACAGAGTTTACTGTTCGGGCTCTAATTTAATTCCTCGTGTACTCGGACCGTCTAAAAAATACGCTCATTTCAAATGCGAATGCAACGAACGTGCCCCGTTTGAATCCTACACGAATGCAAATCGCCACCGGCCCCACTTACTTGAGCTTTCATTTACCTTAATTAACAAACAAACAGACAATAAAACGCCGGACATTAAAGCACAGAAGGTTAATATTATTACAAGAAAGATAAGAAATATACTTACTATTTAAGTATTATTTACTAGCGCAACGCTCGACTATTAACTAAATAAAACAGTCTTCTTCCAAAATAAAGAATAAAGAAATATTCCTTCTAAACTTACATTGTTTTTCACAGTACTATTTTAACTTCTCATTTTAAAATTCCATATGTGTCTCGTGTACGTATAAATCTGGCGAGAAAGTTTTAGTACACAGACTACTTTTGGTACAGAGAGTGTAAAGTTCCTGACAGTAAGTCAGTCTGGTCTACAATTAAGCAAGAAGACAGCAGACGGCGCGCGATAAAGCGCTCTGAATAAATGATAGGATGGAACACTCTGCCGCAAATAGAGCCGACCGCACGCTGCGTCCAATGATTTGTACCTTAATACCTTAGCATCGCTTTGGAATGGACAATGCTCGCAAGCTGTTCAAAATCATTTGACAGCTTTTTTAGTACAAAATATACAAATCGTAATAAGCTATTTAAGAAGCAAGCACGTATACAGGGGGGACAGTTGGGATTAATTCCCCCTCCCCCATAAATTTGACTATAGTATAGTAATTATAGCGATTTTACACACTTCACATGGTAGTTTCAATGCCCGAACCAAAAGTCTAGATACGTACTTATTCAAAAGCTTTATTTATATTTCTCACTATATAGAAATAAAAGAAGCATTGTTATTGCTTCTTTTAACATAGCTGATTTTTAACGAAAATACCATTAATTGTTTTTGTTGTGTGTGTTGTTTAAAATATACCTTCTCAATTTACTTCATTATCAAGAAAGCAACACTTTAATATAGCTAATAATTGCGTGAATAACTTTATCGAAGTTTACTCTACAGATATTTCAGTTTATATCCAAATTAGCGAGCACCAAACAAGCAATTTCCAAAGTCGTAACAGTGTAATACTCTATGATTTATACGCCGATGATATTTTATTGGGGCCATAAAATATCTCGAAACGGTTTCAAGGCGAAACCTTCCTATTATACTTTAGAACATATTTCCTTGGAGAGGACGAAATTACCTGACGCGATATTAACGTCTTTAGTATGCGCGATACAAAGAATAAATTGACAATGACAATTTTATTAATAAAATAAAAGTATTTTTCTTTACATCTATTTAGACATTACTCATAACAAAATAAAGGCGTAAAAGACGAAAGGACAACTCATTCATACTTCTTTCTGTAGAAAAAATAAAAAAAAAACATACAAATCAATGGACAACTCCTTTTTGGAAGTCGGTTAAAAACTAGAATATATTTTTATGGGTAGTTTACAATTATATTATTCACTAGCTGTTGCGACTTAGTCCGTGAAAAATAAAAATAAAAGCCTATGTTACTCGGTGATAATGTAGCTTTCTAACGATGAAAGAATTTCATAAATCGGCCTAGTAAATCTTGAGTTATTTCGATACATACAAAAATATAAATTTTTCCTCTTTACAATATTAGTATTACATGAAAGTAAATAAAATAAAAGAAAAATGTAAAGCAGCTTATGTTTTATTTAATAGTTATTTTAATGATAATGGTTTTGTAACGACTTGTAGCACTTATGTAAAAACAAACAATAAATTGCCTTAAGAAGATAGTACAAAAAGTGTTTTCCGCGGAGCCAAATAATATTTCTGTAGCATTCTTATAAGAAAGTTAAAATATCTGGCACATTTGCCGTCTCCGTGTCGCCAGCGGCATTATACCTCCCTTGGGGTGCCTAAAATGTTGCACGAACAATAATAAATACTTTTCAACTCGGACTAATTAAGGTTGAGTAAGATTTTGTGATCTAAATCTCAATTTATTTCTATATAGAGGCCCTGAATTATTTTATTTTAAAACCATTTGATAAGGTTACAAATCATGCTCACGCGAAGTTTAATTCGTAGCAAAGATCTACGACGTAGCTGTAGCTTCAATATTTGTTCTATTTTTTGCTACATATCTAACTTATATCAAATTTATTTTATTACATATTTATTGAGCGTCACGTTCACTATAACAGCAATGTTTAAGTAAAAAGAATAACTATTTAAAAAATAAAAAAATGGAATAAGCCATGCATACAAAAAGTAACATTTTAAGGCTCATGTTTTGCCATCGAGTCTGTAATTGCCAAATTTATGTCGCCCAACACTAACGTAATTGTGGTCTGCGCCTGTGCTGCCATCACGGCACATCACTACAAATTAGATTCAATGGGAATGCGCAAAATGGTTGTCAGTAAAAGTTTACAAGCTTTGTATTTATGATCCACAAACAAAAAGGAAATGTACATTTAATTGTCTATGCTTTTAACAGTTAGTTTATGGTTTATTTCTGACAATATAACAATAAAAGAAACACTTTTTAGAATGCGGTAAGTAAGTAATCGCAAATTATTTAGCTATTTAAGAAATAATGAATATCAAAGATGCTAAGATACAATAAAAAAATTAAAATTTGGATTACATGTAACAAAACTTGACCCATTCCAAACAGTCCATATAAACATTTAAACTAAAAACCGTTTGAAATAAAACAAAGACTTCACTTTAGTTCTAAAACATTCTCTTTGAAACTCGGCCAGAAATAGTATTATCTCAGCGCTGTTGGTTTCTCTGTTTCTAAGGTAAACTCGCTCCGGGCATTCTCTTTCATTTATAGCAAAATACACAACAACGTGGATCCTCGTAG
Organism: Papilio dardanus tibullus; assembly: GCA_013186455.1. Taxonomy (NCBI): domain Eukaryota; kingdom Metazoa; phylum Arthropoda; class Insecta; order Lepidoptera; family Papilionidae; genus Papilio; species Papilio dardanus. The sequence continues at coordinate 933,040 of QDHC01000263.1, read as the reverse complement.
CCTCAATTTTACGAAGTTAAACCTCGTAACAGTATAAAAACACATATAGCTTTAAGTAAGCTGAAAAATAATTAACATTGGCTACAAGCGAGTATCAATATTTTTATAGTAGTTTGTAAAAATAAAAATATGAGTTTTTTTTATCATAAAGTGGCAAACGAGCAAGCGGCCACCTGGATTCGCTGAAATAGCGAAGCGACCGCTGCCCATAGACATCTGCAATTGTAAATGCGTTGCCTACCCATAATCAACAAAATCATTAGACTAGTTTACTTTAAAATTAACTTAAGTCTCAATTTAGTAATACGAATAATATAAATTATGTATTATGTATGTATGGATTAAAAACATTTGTAAAACATATCTCTGTACAACTTTCTACACATTTTAAATTCATAACTTTTCGTATCATATAAGGTTCATAAGTCTGAAATTCTCGCAACTTGTTTACAACAGTATATAAAGTTTATAAACTTTCTTCACTGATAACAACGTCTTATATGATTTACGTACCTTAAAATTTTAAGACTTGTTAAAATATTTATGAACTCCAGCGAGTAAGCTAGAATTTTAAAATAAACTAAGCAAGCTTTTTAGAATTAAAATTTAAACAAAGTCACATAAAAAGATAAGATGTAGATGTAGTAGTAGCTCAACGCATAGGCTCCATTTTTCCTCAACTCCACGACTAGCGCGTATTTTGCGAGATATCACACATATCTTTGAATTTCTTCGCCGATATGTGCAGGTTGCATCACAATGTTTTCCTTCACCGTAAGAGGGTCGGATAAATATGTACATATGAAATTCGAAAATGGAAAAACACATTGATAACATGGTCGAATTCGAATTCGAGACCTGCAGATTATAAATCAAGAGCTAAACTCCTGAGGCATCGACGCTCAAGATAATCCATCTTCTCGATTATTGGTCATAGATTATCTACTTTTTAAGCAGATATAATATACCTTCAGAAACAATAAAACGCATAAAATAAACCCACTACCTCGTAGCGGGCTTCTACGGCGTAGAAGTTGTAGCACTACACAATGTTACTATACCGTAGCTTTGTATATTGCATCCAGACTTTACACGCGTTAACAAATATAATCAAACCATTAAAATACTAACTTGTCTCATAACAGACTCAGCATTTAGCGTAGTCTGGGCATCTAGCATAATCTAAAGCGAACAAATTAAGTGTTTAATCTAGCGGAAACTATGTTAACTACGCCCAAAATATCCCATTAGGGTACGTTATAGTCCTCATCAACCTGTAAATTGTTCGTCCTAGACACTAACGCTTAAGCTAACATAGGTTAGCTACAGATAGCTACGCGAATATGCTGACATTTTACGACCAAATTCAGGTTATAATATTAGTACTTAATTATTTAACCCATTATCCTTATTGTTATCCTTACATAGTATAAAACAATAACGCTTTTTATGTTTGTTCCTATATATGCTTGAATCTATAAAACTACGCAACGGATTTTGATGCGGTTTTAATAGACAGAGTGATTAATAAGGAAGGTTTTCATGTATAATACATTCACAATATAGTAGAGTAACACTGATAATTTAGAGGTTTTTAATATGATGTCGTAAATTAACACATTTTTAGCGCTTACATTGCAAATGCTGCAGTATTTAGTATCAGCATTATACCGATTTGCACCCGTGTGAATCCGGGGCGGGTCGCTAGTTATTATAATATTATTTATGGTAAAGTTACGATGAATAGATGCTTCTTTAAAGGTATCTCCGAAATTAGTAAACAAATCTTGGTGAAAACATAGTGAAAACATTCCGCGCGAACGGAGTAGCGGGCAAAAGCTAGTATAGATGCCCCTCTGTAAAGCCTTGATATATAAACCGTAACTTTAACATCAAATAGTATTTACTTTTAATTTAACGTACAGTTTTTGTTAACAGTTAGGTACTTTTTAAGAGTTAATAAATATGCTTAAATTAAGAAAAACATTTTCAATGATAAGTTTTCCTACTTTTCAACGTGGACACAAATGGGTCATCGTGTGACAGGCGACATTGATGTGACGTAACATTGGATAGATGAGGCCCACTTGTCACCGCGCGTGTCACATGTTTACAAGGCACATATTACTCATACATCACACAATCAAGGCTGAGTGATGAGTACGCAACGCTATTTTATTTAACAACTAGCTGTTGAGCGCGACTTCGTCCGCGTGGAATTAAATAATGGTACTCGGGGATAATGTAGCTTTCTAATGGTGAAAGAATTCTTGAAATTAGCCAAGTAGTTCTTGAGTTATTTCAATACATACAAAAATACAAAGTTTCTCTCTTTATAATATTAGTATAGATATAGATATACATTGTGTTTTTTTATTTAAACGTAATGCCTTATATCTTAATAGGTTATTTTTTTAGAAAACTCTAAATACAGTTTTTGTTATTTCGGTCGCGTTGTTCTGAAAATATCAAAAAGATTGTAAAGAGTTTATTAAAAAAAATGCATAACAATTTATTCAGGTAAAGAAACAAAACAACAACGAATTTAATGTTACTAATAATGGTGTTTTAAGTACAAGGAAATAATATTTGAAAAGCAAAATTACTTTAGGGCACGAGTTAAAACAGTTCGTTACACCAGCCTGTTCGTTGACGCCCGCGGCGACCTCTTTAATTTATTACCCAAATTAACGACATCAACTCTCAAAGTACACCAGAACATGAATTTAATCGTTTATCAGAACATATTATGTATAGCTTAAGGACAAATGTAAGATAAAAGATATAAAAATGAACACACAATATTATATTATTCTAGTAACTAATACGAGTATTGACACAAAACATCTGCTTTAATCTATATCTATACTAATATTATAAAGAGAGAAACATTGTATTTTTGTTTGTATTGAAATAACTCAAGAACTACTAGACCGATTTCAAACATTCTTTCACCATTAGAAAGCTATATTATCTCCGAGTAACATAGGCTATATTATTTAATTCCACGCGGACTAAGTCGCGCACAACAGCTAGTGTTATAAAAAGACAGACTGTGTACTTTTGATGACTCAATTATGTTCATTTTTTTACAAAAATGATCCCATGAATAATTTTGATCAATAGACGTTTACAAGAATTCAAAATAGCATTCCTGTATCATCTTACTCGGCTTGAATTGTCAAATCCATCGAGTAATTAAAGCATTTTGTAACCAAATAAAAGTCGAACAAGCGTACAACGTACCCATGTTGTACAAAATGAAGGAGATTGGATCACAAATGAACAATGCATCCATTGTTCGTTCAACAAAAGGATGTGCAGTATTAATTTACTCTGTGACAAATGGCCTATGCTGCTGTGCTGACTATCTGCTCTGTTTCAGTACATCAACAGAATTTATTCTGTATGAAATAAGTTGTTTAATTGTAGTGCCAATTAATTTTAAAATTGAAGTTGTAGAACGTATTATTTTTCCTTCCTATTAACTTGAAGACATTGTCATCATATCCTTATCCTTATCCTTACATAGTATAAAACAATAACGCTTTTTATGTTTGTCCCTATATATGCTTGAATCTTTAAAACTACACAACGGATTTTAATGCGGTTTCTTTAATTGATAGAGTGATTCATAAGGAAGGTTTTTATATTCACAATATAGTAGAGTAACACTGATAATTTAGAGGTTCTTAATATGATGTCGTATATTAACACCTTTTTAGCGCTTACACTGCAAACGCTGCAGTCGGCATTATACCAATTTGCATCCGTGCGAAGCCGGGGCGGATCGCTAGTTGATAAATAAATATAGAGAAAATTAGTTGAACTCGAGTCTACTTTCCTACACGAGTTTATTGGAGCAGTGGTACTCATAACATTATAATTAAAAATTAACGTTGATTTTTAATTTTGTTTCGATTTGATCTAAATATTAAAAGTATATTAAAATTAAATTTTATTAACGTTTTATATTAGGTAAAAGGATCATAAAATTGTTTTAAATGCAAAACATAACATGCCAGTCGATTTCTATCAGTTGCCAGCAACATGCAACTGAAAGTAGGACATTGTGACTGAAATGTGAACATAATGAGATGTACAGAACGTTGTGGACGAATTCGCATGTAACATGCGAAATGTTGGCAGAAATATCAACAATCGCTAAGCACGGAACACCGACCTATTTATTAATATACGACTACACGTATTAAAGATTTCCTACGTCGTAAAAACATCTGCGAGATACTGTATTATATAACAAAAGACATGGTATAAAAACCTCATACACGATAACAATATTTATAGCTCTGATAAAGATTGCTTGATAATAAAAAAACGTTAATAAAATCGCTTTGTGTGTTATCGAACGTTTTAGATGTTAAACGAAGTAGTACAACATCTACCTTTTTAACCGACTTTTTGGTTAGTTAACTGGAAATCAAAGTCCACTAAGAAAAATCCCACTTTTTACAATATTTAAATTCATTTTCACTTTACTAGTAATAGTAGTTGGACTCATGATGGGCTCCATTTTCCGCAACTCCACGACTAGCGCGTATTTTGCGTTATTTTACACATATCTTTGAATTTCTTCGCGGATATTTGCAGGTTGCATCACGATGTTTTCCATTTTACAATTTCACTGTAACAAAAAAGTTTTGAATGTCGCTTAATTCAGACAAATGGCAACCTTGAATTATACGTCTGTGTTACCATCTAGCGGAAAACGTTTAAACAAAAAGCCTAACAGTGATATAACTTTTCATATTTTACAACGTGGACATAAACCGGTGACCCATTAATCATAGTGAGAGAGCGCGGAGCATTGTTGCGGCTCTCCGACAATGCTCCGACGTTGCACCGACAATGGGAACAGTTGTCAGCAGTGGCTTTGTGCGATCCACTCGATGCATAGATCTGGCCTCCTACATTCAAACTGCAACGAGAAATGAAAATATCGCAATAGATAACCTTAAGATTGAAAGAGATTGAATGTTACTACATTGCCAAGCGAAATACTACGATATTTTTATAAATAAAATACACTTTGAAGCAGCAAAACGACCTTAAGTCAAACAATTTGAACACTAGAAAAGTCTATCGACCAAAAGGACTTGTCGATTACCTAGGAACTTAATTTATATAATACTAGCTGTTGCTCGTGACTTCGTCTACGCATAAAAAAAATATAGCCTATGCTACTCGGGAATCATGTAGCTTGCTAACAGTGAAAGAATTTTTGAAATTGGCCCAGTAGTTCTTGAGTTATTTCAATACATACAAAAATACAAAGTTTCTCTCTTTATAATATTAGTGTAGATAAATCTAAAACCATTGTCCATCAATGTTTTATATTTTCAAACGAATTTATATTTGAAATGACAGGCAACGATCCGTAACTAAACGAGTTGTCAGTGAAAATAAAAGTTTCACATCGCGGCGTACGCGCTCACCGTAGCAGTGACCGAAAAAAAAAACCAAACGTCATACCGATACGAAAACTCGAACCATGTTAGTTTTAGACTGAAATAAACTGTAGTTTCTAAACGTAAAATGCATCATTCGAAATACTACAAATACTTTATGCTTACTTTAGTATAAAATAATGGACGTATTTTTAAAATTAAAAAAGAATTCTATTTCTAAACTAAATATTTTCTATTTTTATTTTAATAACAAATGTTTTCCCAAGTGCACTGCTACACGTCGGTGCCTCTTATAGTTTTAATTTTCTCTGACATTGTACGCAGTGACCTGTTTGGATATCTACGACTATCATATATTTTTTTAACGTCAGGAAATGCCTTTATGCACCCCTACGCCGAGCGGTGCAATGGCGTAGGGAGTGTGGGACTCACTGGCCACAGAAAGTGACCAGAATACCCACTAAAACCTGACCGCCCTCAAACGCAGTACGGCGGGACCGTGGGCACCTGTCGGTTTTGTCCGCAGCCACCACTATCATATCTACAACAACATCCACAA
>QDHC01000263.1:902196-914216 GCA_013186455.1 Papilio dardanus tibullus | reverse complement strand
TAAGTATTGTTAACTCTATAAAATACTAAAGAGCCTGAAGCAATCTTTGTTGGATCACATTCATCAAACAAAACAGTATGCTATCAATTAATTTGACAAAAAGCACGTCAAAAAGAACAAGAATTAATCAAGAATGTTGGTCATTCAATATTTAAACACTAGATGGCGATAGTAAAATAATAGCAATAGTTATGAATTATTTATATTAATTAAAACAAAAAAGAATACTGTACTTTATAATAACCGAATTTATGTAATAATAATTATATTTAGTATTTAAGTAAATGTTTATGTGATACTGGCCATTCGAGAACGCCTACACCTAGCTTATAAAAAAGTAAGATAAATAAAACAAAAGAATGGATTTTTTCAGTGCAAAATGTAACGTGAAGAAGCTAACAACGAATTATGGATGATTTATTAAAAGGTATTAGTTTACTTTCAAACAAATGTATCATTTAATTGTACTCTTTGCGCATTATTACGAATGGTAAGTACTCAATTCATTTGTTTGATACAAATAAAGTCGAGCCTGGGTAAGCGAGAACTGGATTAGTAAGACCCCTCTATAAGCGAGAGTCACTGTACGGTCTCCAGGGACGATTTCCATAAGCCAGAAACTCGGATGAGAAAGAAGCCTCTACAAGCGACACAAATATTGCGCTACCTTGGATTATCGATTATCGAGGTTCGACTGTACAAGGAAAACCTTAAAAATAAACATTCCCACGGCATAAAATGAAAATAATTTAATGTAATATTACGTAGTATATTGGGGCATTCATTTTATTACATATTTTTGGAGACAAGAGTCTAATCTCGCTCGGCCCCGCGCCCGCGCCCGCGGCCGTCTCTCCGAATTAAATTATGTCTTTCCATGAATATTATACAGGATGTCGCAATCTTTTTACATTACTTAAATCAACCTCGACTTTGAAATATCACTCGATTTATCATAATTTCAGCTTTTTTGTATCGTTTGTTCATAAATTAATTTTGTCTTGTTTCGACTTTTCTCGTTTTCGTTTTGATAATTATATTATCAAACGTAATATAATCTTAATTTGAAAACCTTCAAATGATTGTAATTGTCATGAAAATAATTCAAAATACCATTGTTATGAAATGTGTTGTTAATGGTGGTTTATTTTATATCTACCGTAATCCTACGGAATCATTAGACCGAGTTCGCGCAAATAACGAAGGTTTTGCTTCGGCGTAAGGCCGTTTTTTGCGTGACATCGGGCTAATGTAGCCTTAGGATAACAGACAACAGACTCTACTGAATTCAATCAAATTAAAAAAGAAGCATCAATGTGTATTTGTCACCAATAGCCGACGTAGCAATAAGTATGTACGCGAGTCGAAACGCCGGTTCTCTGACGGCGGAGTTTTTTATCGTCGAGCCGAGATAATTGTCCGGTTAACGGGGGTCCAACATTGATTTATACGGGACGTCCGTCAGGGCAACGAATTACGAAGGCAGAGATGTAAATCACCTGACATCCCAGCTAGATCGATACACGCCTAATAGCTTTTCAATAAAAACACGAAAACCAACGATATTTGTTCGCGTTAATCTAATCATTGTTTGTAGAACAATTATTTGCAAGGAAATTGATGTGTGAGTGTAAAAATTTAGATAAAAAGTGCTTAAAGTACACTAGACATTTTTATATTATAAACTAGCTGTTGTGCGCGACTTCGTCCGCGTGGAAATAGATAATATAGCCTATGTTACTCGATGATAATGTAGCTTTGTAAAGTTGAAAGAATTTGTGAAATCGGCCCAGTAGTTCTTGAGTTATTTCAATACATAAAAATGTACAAAAATACATAGTTTATATCTTTATAATAATACCTGCTGTTGTGCGCGACTACGTCCGCGTGGAATTAAATAATATAGCCTATGTTACTCGGGGATAATATAGCTTTTTAATGGTGAAAGATTTTTTGAAATCGGTCCAGTAGTTCTTGAGTTATTTCAATACAAACAAAAATACAAAGTTTCTCTCTTCATAATATTAGTATCGTAGTATAGATATAGATAGAGACCCGCTCCGGCTCCGCACGGGTGCAATGCTGATACTATTTACAGTACAGAAAAACTGTGAATGGTGTATACAACAGCCATACTGATAATAATTGCACCTGGGCGAAGCCGGGGCAGGTCGATAGTTATACATATAAACCTTCCTCTGAAATCGCTCTATTTATTTAAAAACAAACATATCAAATTCCGTTGCGTAGTTTTAAAGATTTCAGCATACATATCGGATATTGGGACAGAGAAAGCGACTTTGTTTTATTTAAATGCAAGTAGTGATAATGTGATTGTTCATAGAACGATATTAAAAAGGACCTTTTCATATAAATTCATTAAAATGATGCTTCAAGAAAAGAACAGTGATAAGTTAACGTTTCCTTACATAAATATAAACGAGGCAAATTACTTAAAGAAAAAAAATCATTTTACGATGCTTCAATCTTTGACGCGTAAACTTAAAAGCAACAACCGCCTCTTGAAATATTAAAAAACAATAAGAATTAACATAAAAGAACGAAGTGGCTGAAACATTATGGGGCTGATGTTTATTGGCGCAGCACGTTCGGTGTCAAAACTTTTTTATACGTAAAACTTGAGGTTCATAAAACATGTTCAGGTGGATTAAAAGGGGCGACAGAGGTTGGGGGGTTATGTCTGCGTTCACGTTAAATGACACGTCTTTATTTACCGCCTACCCAAGTAATTTCAACGTGTGCATAAATCCTTGATCGTACCTTCCTCATTTTCATTTCAAAATATCTTTGAGATAGCTGTTTATATTTTTTTCAACACTTTACAATATTACAATTACTTATATTTTTTTTACAATTACTTTAGACTTTGTATTAAAATACATTTAAGTATTATTAAACTAGTATTAATATTTTAACAAAAGATCAATGATTTAGCGACAAGAGAAGATAGCGCAAGCATATAGGACAAATGCACACAGAATTAACTAATTGTAGATTATGTTAATTTAGTAATTTTAATCAAAGGTATTTTTGGTTTGGTTTTACAATTAACAGAGTGCACTAAAGTTCATGTTGATGCAGTTTCCAGTTTGCTGCGTTTGTAGGTCGGCATAAAGAAAACGACGCATTCACAAAAAAAACGTACGCTGTCACGTCACTCGAGCATAGACAATGCGCCGACGTGTCACCGGCTTTCATTACAGAAACACTACCAACTCTATGTCCAGAGTGACATGTAATTGGTATCTCTAGGAACCCATTCTAAACTCTATTTTTATTGAATTAAAGTTGATAATTAAATGTAAAGTGTCACCATCGTAATGTAGCTTTGAAATGCGTTAAGCGCTGATTACAACGGATGTGTTAAGCTAAAGATTTCCTTGTACATTACATCCCATCCCATGTAATCAAAACATCATGATTTTACGACTTATAGGGAATAAAAATATTTATTTCACTGAAAACAATGCAACAAATATTCACACAATGATTAAACTTTATATTAAACTTAATACAAAGCTGTTTCTAATGTGAGTGTAAAAATAAATACACGTCGCATCAACAAGGCATCGTTTCTCGTCTACCCTCCGTTGCAAGTCGAAGGGTGTTTGGAGATTTCCTGCTTGTAATTTTTCTCAGGCATATTGCAGTGGCTGCTCGCGCCCAATAACGCGCTCAACACCCGTCCTATAACTCAAGGGCTAAATTAAACTTTTTGCTACAAAACTTCACTTGTCACGTGCAACTGACATTTATGGATTGAATTTTCCCGCCATTTACTATTAAAGGCTCAGCAAAAGTATTATAGATACAGACTGTCCTTATTTAGGTCTTGGTAAACTCCTAAATTATTTATTTTTAATATCTTTTAGACATATAAAAAGGTTCAATAAGGTTTGATATTTATTGCGCACTTTTTGTTTTTCCGTTTTTACTTTTCCCTTTTTTATTCTCTGTATAGGTACGTCTATGGTACACATTAGAGGGAATATCCCAAGCTACGAGTCGGGATCAAAATGTCATCAGGTTTACATTAAAGGCTTGACTCATTTATTATTACTGTATGTAATGTAGAGCCTAGAAAAAAACCTATTACCGAAAAAATTTCAGACGCTAATAATTTTATGTCTTTGCATTATAATTCGTCACTCATACGCAGTAGGGAGCGTGAAGTAAAAATATTTTTAATAACTCTAAAGGCGTGTACACACCAGGATAGTATTTTAGTCGAATAGCAAGTATTTAGTATCCGAACAAAGGATTTACTAATCTAATCTACTAAAATGTTGCTGTTCGGACACGTTTAGTTCCTAAATTACTATCCTAGTGCGTACGTAAAACTTAAACGAGTCCGAACAGTAGTAAATCCTTTGTTCGGATAAATGCTACTTGCTACTCGACTAAAATACTATCCTGGTGCGAACAAGGCTTAAGGCAATACTTTAAATTAACAGAAAAGTCGATAAGCTGTACGTAGTGCAGTACAGCGCCTGTCGTCCGGGTAACATCCGGTCTGACCGGAAGTCATTTCAAAGCCGGAAAATCGCCAATCTCCTCGTACTACCTGTCTCATTTTTTAATACACTTTCAGGTGTGTTGAACTGTATATTTTTTACACTTTATAAAGTATCGAAAAGCCCGTATCGCTAAAACTTCGTACTAAAGCAAACATCAAAATAAAACCTATCATCATCAGGAGCGTCATCTTTTACCGTTCTTTTCATCAACGACCGAGCGACGATTTGATAAAATGACGAAAATGTTTTAAAAATTAAAATCAATGCCATCTAGCATACTCATCTGTAAACTTCAAAAGAAAATGTTGGTTGCAAGAAATTAAACAGATTTAAGTATCATCGTTTGACAAAAGATTGTGCTACTATGTATTTTATTCCTAGTTTCTGTTATTGAAATGTACTACAAGACTATGCAGAGAGGGGGCATAAAAACAATTTTATAAAATAATGCTAAGGTCCACACTTAGTTGTTCCAAGTCTGGAACATATTTACCCGAGTCTAATGTGTTGTTGACTTATATCAAAGGTCAATAAATGGACGGACAGTAAATACATGAGTGAAATATAGTGATAAATAAAATAAACATCAATGATTACTATTATATTTGACTATTAACTACTTAAACTAAAAACATATCAAACTTCATCAATTAATTTAAATCTATTATGCTGTGGCTCCGGTATAACATTAAAATATTTCTTGAATATTTTCTGATTCATTCTGCCGGCATAATTTCTCTCCACCCAGGTGTGATCCCAGTTGGGTTCAAACTCCTCACATGTTACCACAACTTTGCCCGCTTCCATAGCAAACAATGTTCCATTACGACCAAATCCCACCTACAATATGAAATAAATAATGAATTAGGTATCACATTTTTTGTAAGTGATTGATTTGTACAGTTATACGATGCTTTTAAATTGTAACTAAAGTATAGCCCTTTAAAATGGTCAGTATTTTTTTTATATAAGAAGGGCGCAAAAGTGTTGGTACCTTATAAGTAAGACCCTTCAACATCTACAACTTTAGAGGAACTGCAGATGTAGGTGTTGTTATATTATCAGTAGATATTAAGGTACAATAAATTGAAGTTATATGATTAAATAATACATTCTTACATTTAAACCAGGATGAAACCTTGTAGTTCTTTGGGTTGCTAAGATTTTTCCGGCAGGTACAACATGACCATCTTGCACTTTCCAACCTCTGTGTTTAGGTCTTACTTTACAGTTTGTATTTCTAGTACTACCTCCCGTCTTTTTACTGGCGTTCCGGACAAATTCTACAAAGAAATTTCTATTTCGTATATCCCATATAACCTTAAAATTCATGAACTTGCAAATACTTACCGACGAAGATTGATACTGGTTTCTTAGTATTTAGTAACCAATTAAGCGACATTATATGTCAATTATTTACACTGTTTAATTCAAATTCTACTGATATTTTCAATTATTATTTAATTACTCGAAATTATAAATACTTCAACAAAATTCTACGATTTTGTCAGTGACAACTTAACTGACACTGACACTGAAATGACAGCTACCGACAGCGACAGCTGACTTCTGTCATTCTTTCTACAAAGCGCAGAGAAAAAATCCTGTCTGACGAATAATCGTTTTCAACATCGATATTTCTGTTTTTCACAGAAATTATCCGGAAACTTCTTCGAGACGAAAGTCAATCTACTAATAAATTAAAAATGTTATTAATTAATCAAAGATAGCTTTTGCTTATAATTAAAAGTTCTTTCGTCATATTAAATGCAAAAGAGATCACTCGATTAAAGTTGTGTTATGTATTGGTTTACAATTCAATTATTAATTTACACTCGTTTGTTTGTATTTCCCGTGGTTTTATATAAGCAGTATTACGTTTAATAGCAAGTCCATTTATAGAGGTCAGTGATCCTCTCAAATACATTTTATATTTGTAGTGTACTTTAAATATTCTAATTAATTTAAAATTGTAATTTGGGTCAAGGTTATCTGATTACTTAATTAAAAATAAAATGGGTTCAATTCAGATAAACTGTTTTTTTTTACATAAAGCGATTATTTCGTCAGTCTATTCGATCGTCCAAAGCAATTCACAGTATTAAAGGAACGCAAAATATTATTCAACGGTTATTACCGCTACGGAAGTCTGCGTAATAAGACCATAATAGCCAGATGCCGTACTCAAGCAGCCCGATCCTTTAAAATAAAAGTATTCTAATAACACTATGAATGAGACTATAATTATTCATAAATCAGGAATTTAAAGTCATTTGACTAACCCAATTGTATAGGTACAATAGAATCGTTTTAAATAATTGACTTTAGTTCTATTTTGTTCGAGAAATGAATGCATTTAATACAATAAATATGATTCAACAAGAAGACAGGTTCTTTATACAGAGTATACAGTAATTTGACGAGCATGGTGTTTACAACTTTCAAGGCCACAGACACGGAAGATGATAGTTTAAATTCAAACCGGTAACTTCTACACGTGGCTAGTTTCTTGAAGTAAAGTATACATATATCGCACTAGTTTTACACCCCGTTTTTCATCATTTGTAATAAAATACATCTTATAATATTCCTATTTGGTACTTATTCGTATTTTTTAATAATTTAACGATATAAAATTACATAGTATTTTTTTTAATAACATTGAAGGTCAACAGTCCGAAATACATACTTAGATATATAAATAATGTTATCACAATATCAGTTGTGTATCGTGTTGTAACATACATGTCCATATTACTAAAACTTTTAAACGGAACGGTTGTTCATACGTTGTTGCATATTTTAATTTTCATATTGTTAAAGAACAATGATTTTATTCTTAATATTTACTACTGTGATATTTATGATATTAATATCGTGGTTTAATTTGTTATGGGACGCGAAAACGAGTGATGTGAAAGGTCCATTACCTTTACCGTTGATAGGTAATGGACTCGATTTTGTCGTTAAACCGACAGGTAAGTAATTACTCGTATTTTATTTTACACATATTGCGTCCTATCCGAATGGTTTCTCGGTAAAATGTACAACAAAATTGTAAACATTGTAAGATGGTATATACTTTCGCTCGCCCTGATAATAGTATTGACTTATATTCACGTAACACTCGTATAGATAACATACATCGTTAATTACAAAGTGGAAATATTGATTATTTGTTTGCATTGAATAGGCTACGAACCTATATAATGGTATAAAAAATACTTTCACGACTAGGAAGCTTATCCCCGGGTGACGAGCAATTGTTATTAAATTAAGCGCGGGCGAATTCTTTTACAATTATAATTTTCTATTTATTAATACACTAAATTTTGATCGCGACTTCGTCCGCGCGGAATTAAAATGTGTTTGTATATCCCATGTTACAGGTCTCGTAATGTAGCTTTGTAATGGCATATTAGTAAGGATCGATAATAATCCGATTTTAAGTGTTTTTCATTAGACCGAGTTCGCGATATAAAAAGACTTACGCCGAAGCAAAAACTCTATTTTTTTAATTTCTTAATAGTATTTTAAACTTTAAAGCTACTTCTCGAAAGTCGAGCAACCTCTCCATTCACCTTCATTTCCGGTATTCAATTAACGAAATTAATTGCCTTGACATCAAACTAATAATAATCTGTCCCGTCTTACAAATAAACAATTAGGTTCTCACGAAATAAAAAACAAAACCATGAGCTTAACAACATTTTTTGTTGAATACTATTGTTTTGTTTAATACAAGTTGACCTTTTCGTTATTTTAACATTATTTTTTATTGTATAAATAATCACTTAATCAACGACGACGACGAAATAAAATCATTCCAATAAAGAAACTCATATAAATAAACATAAAGCCGGCAACAGACGTTCAGTTTTAACTGTGCAGTTAATACTGACGTACACACGTCGATTTGTACTGGATAGTCAAACTGTACAGTTCTCAGTTTTGTCTACGCACGTCAGTTTTAACTGCGCAGTCCAAATTTACAGTTAAAACTGACCGTCTGTGGTCGGCTTAAGACCTTGTTCACTCGAACGACTTGTAAAACCCTAAAACATCACAATTTATCTATGAGTATTAACATTCATGCTTAATAAAATGTTTTGTTTTATTTTCTGATAATCTATGCAAAATTATTCGAAAAATAATTTATCTGTGTCTCGTTGATGCTAAAAAGGTAAGGTTCGACCATTGATGGGCTCCATTTTCCGCAACTCCACGACTAGTGCATATTTTGTGTGACTTCACACATATCTTTGAATTTCTTCTCCAATATGTGCAGGTTGCATCACGATGATGCTTACATTTTATACAGTGTTAATTTCATCAATAATCAAGAATGTAAAACTTCCAACAACCGTCGATTCACAGCTTATAAGAGCATCTGTTCACAAATGTCCATTATGCTTAGGCTTCATTAGACTGAATTCGCGATAAACATACGCTGAAACAAAAACTCCGTTTTTATCGGGACCTCGGTCTAATGAAGCATAACGAGAGGCTCGGAGCTAGCCTCTAAGTTAAGAGTGACTAGGTATAACAATCGTAGTCTGTAGTAGTAATAGTAGTAACTAGTATTGTGTAGCCAATACACTTTGGAAGAGTGAAAGAAATACTATCATCTAAGTCTCGGAATACATTAATTTAGATTATAAATTACTGAACTTAGTGTTGAAATAAAAACATGATTTTTATAAATATAAAGTAGCGTATTTCGATTACTTGCGTACTATTCATATTAATTGCATTTATTATTTTAATGTTTCATTAAAGTTTATTATTGTTTTACTACTTATATGACGTCTGAAAATTTATTAACAGTATAGGTAATAGCTGAAATAAATAGTAGTTCAACAGTGCCACCTATTTTGACTAACCTTTGTTGCGCCTATGCTCTTTGTTGCAGAGTTTTTGAATTTACTGCATCGCTTCCAGCAACGCTTTGGTGAAGCTGTTCGTGTCCATCTCTTTTCGAGCCGATACATTGTTTTGTTTCATCCAAAATACATTGAAGTTAGTATTTGTTTATTTGGAAAGATACTCGGCATTCAGCCATTAGGGCGAGCGCCCACCGCAGAAGAGTAATGTGCGGGAAATAGTGAGCTGAGCGGTCTCAAATGTGCTTGCGTCCCCGCCAACAAAAAGCTGAGCTAAGCGAGCCCAAGGTCATAATACAGCAGTCTCATTTGACACAGCTCGGCTCCCTAGAACATTTCCGCTCTTTTTGACACATCTCATTTCTCTTTGTTGATGGGGACACAAGTATGCAGTTTCATATGAAAGTAGTAAATGGGGCTGCCCAGCCCCCGCTCAGCTCTTTATTTGTTTGCGGTGGGCGCTCAGCTTAACACAAACATAGGCAAAGGACCTTTTTACCTTGCACTACTAGGCGCTAAAGTTTGTAATCACCAAATTTGTGAAACGGCAAACCCAGTACGTAACATATGTCAGTTAAACGGTGCTGGTAAATAATGTAAATGTTAAAACGTATATTGGATTTCATGACATCAACTGTACTTTACATTTTAAACGCATAATATGAGTATATTCATTCAAGATAATATCAAAGAGGTTCGGAGCCTCTTCGCAAGATCGTATAACAAAAAAGATGCGCTTGGCAACGGATGTTTTCCGTTTAAATGCAAAATTTTTTGTCATCCAATGAATATTCACAATGCAAGTCACTCTTTGCAGCTCTTAAGTATCTAAAATGATCCTAACAAACATTTTGTAAATAATTAGGTATCTTTCAGGGAATAGTGTCACATTCTGAAATCATAACGAAAGGTCGCTCGTACTCTTTCTTACGAGCTTGGCTTGGCGATGGACTTCTTACATCCACAGGTAGACGAAATGATGATTGTTAATTTTAACTACAACTGAGGTTACATTTAATGTATTGCATCTTTACTTGCTCAATTAGTTATACGGGTCGACTAGTTTCGTTTTGCCTTTATATAACACAATAATGTTCGTTCTTTAGACAAAGAAATTATCAAATTATTTAAAAAAATACCTTTTTAGGGGCAAAATGGCGTTCCCATCGAAAATTCTTGACACCTGCGTTCCATTTTAACATACTACAAAATTTCATTCCGGTGTTTTGGAAAAACGAACAGATCCTACGCGACAATTTAATGATGTCCGCCGATGGAGAAACTGATGTTAATATATTCCCGCTGATCGCTCTGGCGGCTTTGGACAATGTCACTGGTATTGTAAAGTATTCTGTGATATCTCCATAACCCTGACTTCAGAGAATGTTTCGTATTGGAACATTGGCTTGTCTGAATTAAGCGTAATATTTTGTCTAATCTGGTATGAGTCATATTATGCCTTCCCCTTACCTTAAAAATATATGTATAGTAAAAATATCAATTACAGAGTCAATCATGGGAATATCGTTTAATGCTCAAAAAGATAAAGAATCGAAATACGTAAAGGCGATATCAGAGTAAGTATTTAACTATTATAGTATTGTATTATGTGTTTTAAATTCAAAGGTCAAATGAGCAATAGATATACGACTTCTATTTAGCGGGTAGACGTGAAATTCTAACAGTGACTTTAGGTACGATCACCGTAGTTCGCAGTGTTCCAATTTAAAATCGATTAATGCGAACGTAGATGACTGGACATACATCAAACACTTGACACTTCACCTTCGTAAAGAACAACAGTTAAAACTCAATAAGTATATGGTTATAAGTTATTTTCTTTTAGGGTAAGTTCGGTCGCCGCTCTCAGAATGCGTAATCCGTTTATAGCTGAAGAAATGGTTTTCAATTTATCATCGTATAGAAAAATACAAGACAAAGCTATAAATGTTCTTCATGCGCACACCAAGACGGTGATAGAAATAAGAAGAGAGGAACTTAAGAAAGCTAATATCACATCTCTGGCAGGGTCAACTGATATAGGTAAATAAAAATAAGATGGCAGTTACAGGATGTTTAGAACTTCCAGTAGAAATAAACTGTGACAATAATATTTTTTGTATTTATAGGTATTAAAAACAAACACGCATTTCTCGATCTCCTTTTGTTATCTGAAATTGATGGTCGAAAAATTGACGATGAATTAATAAGAGAAGAAGTGGATACGTTCATGTTTGAGGTAATTGTATCAGAAAACAAAGACCATAAATTGTGATTTATATTAGTATTTAAGCGGTAGAACCCATCACCTAAATAAACTGATTTACCCAGACATAAAGTGCTTGTAAACAACTTTATTTATGTTATATTTACAGGGCCACGACACAACAACGTCCGGAATCTCTTTCACACTATACTGCATATCAAAACACAAAGATGTACAAGAAAAGCTTTTGGAAGAACAAAAATCTATATTCTCAGACGAGCCGTACAGGGATGCCACGTATAGGTAAAAGATAAAGATAAAAGATAAAGATAGCTTTATTTCCCTTTACACACAATAATTACATTACATTTGACAGTAGAATTAAACTTATAT
>QDHC01000263.1:872174-890811 GCA_013186455.1 Papilio dardanus tibullus | reverse complement strand
ATATGTCGTAATTAAGTTGAACTTGCTTGAATTATAATTATGTAAGTCTTGTAATGTAAAAATCATATAAAAAATTATATAGTTTAAATAGTAAGGATTTTGGTAATCCGTATTGAAACTAGGGATTTTAGGATAAAATAAAATAAAAGTTAATATCATTAAATATGTTTATTTTATTGAAATTACAGGTATTAATTTTTCATAATAAATAATATTTGACAAATTAATTCCTGGAATATAAAAACAACCAACATTTCTAAACAGCTAGAAAAGAACTTCCGATGGTTAACTTAAATATAAGTAAATAATTCTTGATTTATATTATTGTAATACTTACCTTATTTCTCATAAGAGTTTATTTTTTATGAAATAATATAATTTCAAAAACAAAATAATCTTAACTAAATTGACATACAATAGAATGAAGATAGATAACAATAATTTATTAAACAAGTGTAACTTAATATTGCAGTAACTGGCTGTAAAGCTTTGTTCGCACCAGGATAGTATTTTAGTCGCGTAGCAAGTAGCGTTTATCCGAACAAAGGATTTATTACTGTTCGGACTCGTTCAAGCCTAAACCTATGCACTAGGATAGCAATTTAGTAACTAAACGTGTTCGGATATTTGCTACTCAATTAAAATACTATTTTAGTGCGTACAAGGCTTAAGTTTCTAAGTGCTTAAAGCCTTGTTCGCATTAGGATAGTATTTTAGTTGAGTAGCAAGTGTACGAACAAAGTGTTTACTAATCTACTCTACTAAAATATCGCTGTTCGGACACGTTGTAACTAAATTACTTGCTACTCTACTCAAATACTCTCCTGGTGCATACAAGTTTTTAGAGACCTACAACCAATATGTTACGAAAGGCCTGACTGACAGTCACTAAGGAGTTGAAGTCTCCGATCTTCCAGGAGTAGACGGTGACTGTACAGTAATGACTGGTACTGGTCTTTGAGGAGTGGCTTCAGGGTCCTGTGGTCCCATCTCCTGTATCTCTATCTCTTCTGGCTGCTGACGACTGCCCAATACCCAACGTCTCTTCCACGCGATGTACCCTAAGATCCCGATTATACAAGCGACCAGGATCCCGCCGAGCGTGATGCCGGTTACCGACGCTGTTGACATGGTATATAGTCCTGGATCGAAGTTACAAATTGTAACCTTGGGTTTTCATTGATAAAATACTCATATGAAAACTTACTTGTTAGCAAGTAATTTAGTAACATATGAAAACTCATATGTTACTAAATTACTTGCTACTGGAGTAAAATACTAACCTCGTCCGTTCAAGGCTTTTTTGTTCTTCCACAATGGATCACGGTGATATTTCGCACAAATGTAAAACATATGGAAGACATAGGTTACTTAGTATGTTTTTTCTTAGTTCCGCGCAGTTCCGGGGGCGACAGCTAGTTTGCATATGAAATTAAATACCAAAGGTTGTTTTAGGTAAAGAAAACATATACCTTCAACATCAACAGTTATTTGAGCGATATGTTCCTGGCCGTCGTCGAAGCCCGCGCCGCAAGTCCACTCTCCCACATCTTCATACCGCACTTTACGTATGGTGACAGCACAGTCCCCGCGGTCCAAGCTCTTGTTCGCAGGGAAATAATATTTATTTAATATAGGACTGGAAAATAAAAACGATTATCATAAGTCATAAAATAAACCTGAATAATAGTTTTTGTTAAAAAAAATCCCGAGTTCGAATCCCGCCACGTACCAATGTGTTTTTCGATTTTCATATGTACATACTTACCCGACGCTCTTAGGTGAAGGAAAACACCGTGATGGAACCTGCGCATATCGGCGAAGAAATTCAAAGATATGTATTCACGCAAAATACGCGCTAGTCGCGGAGTTGCGGAAAATGGAGTTCATCATGGATCAAAACCTTTAACCTCTTTTT
The DNA here is from genome assembly GCA_013186455.1 of Papilio dardanus tibullus. Taxonomy (NCBI): domain Eukaryota; kingdom Metazoa; phylum Arthropoda; class Insecta; order Lepidoptera; family Papilionidae; genus Papilio; species Papilio dardanus. Next base: position 888,893 of record QDHC01000263.1, on the reverse strand, counting down.
TAAACATTTTTTGTGAATTAAGCATCTCAAAGTCGTACTTTAGCAGTACTTTAGTGGAGATTTCTAATAAAAAACTAAGGGACCTCTTTGTGAAACTATCTTTGGTACTTACTTAGTCGAATTAACTGAAGAATCAATACTAAACGGGCTAGCATTCGGTGGTTCAAAGCGGCAGTAACTCAAGGACACCAGACCCTTCGTGGTGACACACGCGAGTGTTACTGGCTTGCCGTGGAGAGAGGTCACATTAGCCTGGACAGCAGCTACCTCCCCTACCATCCTCACTTCAATCCTCTTCATTATTTCGACTCTCATTGACTGGACTCCAATATGGCATTTCCATTCACCTACTTCAGCCTCACTTGCTTGAATCTTCACTTCGCATTTGTCGGTAATGACTGAACTTGATCTAAAATAACAATGATTGTCCTTTTAAGTGTTAACTGTTCGCCATATGATGAAACTGTGGTAGGATATTCAGAGGATTTCAAAGGTATCTTAAGTTATTTAAAAACTTAATAAGTAACATTACAAAACTGAATTGTTTTAAAATATTTCCATAACTTATCAGAAAGTTCTGTGCACTATTGCAAGTCTGTTACATTCGAACCTAAAGAAGCGAGTCCAAGGGACCGCGAGGTTTCTCTCTAATGCAAGTTTCTCACTTATGGAAACCATCTGCTTAGACTAGAGAATGACTGGCTTGTCCTAGGTTGACTGTATTAGTCATCAAAATAAAAGTAAGAAATTAGCGTGAGTAACTTATTTACTTTTGTAAAATTTTCTAACACAGACTATAAAGTAGTAAAACTTACGAAAATCTTTGACCACTAGGATGTACGAATCCGCAGTAAGATATCGGCATATCAGCTTGACATTGTATCGTAACTGGCTCATCCTTTAACGCCAGGATATTTTGTACACCATTGTTATCAAATATTCTGAAACCTTAATAAAAACAACCACTAAAAACACAAATATAACAAAATGATAATTATAATTAATCATTTATTACCATTAATTAATTTTAAAGTTTGTAGAAGTAAAATGAATGAAAATATATAACTTAATTTGATTCTTTTCATTTTAAAATCACTTGTAAACAACTTTGTACGTAAGTTGCACTATAATACTAACTACCCTCTTAGTATAGATAATTTAACGAGATGTCAGAAGTTCAACTTTTATCAGGGTTTGTTTCGAATCGATAACCGAATAATTAGCAAATAAATTACTTTGATAATAATGAGTTTCATAATACATTGATATGTATATATAGACTTGACAACAAAATATGAACTAGCGACCCGCCCCGGCTTTGCACGGTTGCAATGCTGATACTAAATACACTACGGAAAAACTGAACGTTGTATATAACAGCCATAATAATAATTGCACCCGTGCGAAGCTCGGGCGGGTCGCTAGTTATACATATAAACCTTCTTCAATCACTTTATCTATTAACCGCATCAAAATCCGTTGCGTAGTTTTAAAGATTTAAGCAAACATTGAGGATATAGGGACAGAAAAAGTGACTTTGTTTTATACTATGTAGTGATGTCACCGATCGATTGTGAATACCGGCAATTATTAATTTCTAAGAAATTGTAGATTCGACAAATTGCATTTGAAACGAATTTTGCGGCTTGCAAAATGCCGCGAAACCGACTCAACTTGTGCAATTTCAGATAAAAACAATAGTTTTAAGGTCAGGTCCTTCGTAAAGCACGTGTCTGGGTAATAATAGCCATAATTTAAATAATTTTTCACTGGATGAAGCTTACACAAGCGAATTCTGTATTTTGCTACGAGATCTCGGATTGCAGTGCGGGATTGCAAACACTAATTATAATGTACTAGCTCTTGTTCGCGACTTTGTCTGCGTGGAATTAAAAAATAGCCTATGTTACTCGGGTATAATGTAGCTTTCTATGAGTGAAAGAATTTTTAAAATCGGCCCAGTAGCTGTTGAATTATTTCACGACATACAAAGATACAAAGTTTCTCTCTTTATAATATTAGTATAGATATATTAAAACAATTTTTAATTATTTAAGTAAATTTTTATTTCACTTTGATTTTATATTACAAACAACTATACAATGTATTTATTTTCTTCTATTTCTTGTGATAGTTTTCTTTTTGCCTCTCTCCGTGTTGTCTGTGGACAACTCTTGTTGGAGTTTCTTCAACATTTGAGGTGTGATCAATCCCTGAAAAGAAAAAAAAAAACAATTATTAACAGAACTATGTTAGCAAATTACCCTGACTTCGCTCACTACTTACAAGTATTATAGTCGAAATTTAACATAAGAAGTATATTTTCCTGTAATTTTAGGCCATTACATAGTAAAATACATCCACATTGGTGTAATTGTTATGGGTCGTTAAGCCTTGTTCCCACCAGGATAGTATTTTAGTCGAGAAGCAAGTATCCGAACAAAGGATTTATTAATCTCTTAAAATGTTGCTGTTCTGACACGACTAGTTACTAAACTACTATCGTAGTGCGTAAGTCTAGGCTCAAACGAGTCCGAACAGAAGTAAATCCTTTATTAAAAAAAAGCTACTTGCTTCTTGACTAAAATACTATCCTGGTGTGAACAAGGCTTTAGTAGTAGTAGTAGTTCAACCCATGATGGGCTCCATTTTCCGCAACTCCACGACTAGCGAGTATTTTGCACATATCTTTGAATTTCCTTTTTTTCCTAAGCATTCACGAATTTTTCCATGTAAAACTAATATGTAAAATATTGACTATTTGTCATTAATTTTATGTTCATACCTTAGCAACAAGCATTTCAGACAATTTTCTTTTGGATTCATCTCCTTTTGTTTGTAAATGAGATCTCCCCGATTTCTTGCCTCTGTATGTCTCCTCACAAGGTTGACCTTCCTTCAATATTTGTTCTGAATTTCTTAATAATCTGCAAACAAATACAATAATATAATATCACAATATAATACGTTTTTTCTTACTAATATTATATCTATACTTATATTGCAAAGATGGAAGACTTGTATTGTTGTATATATTGAAATAACTCAAAAACTACTGAGACGATTTCAAAAATTGTTTCACAATTAGAAAGCTACACTATCCTCGAGTAACATAGGCTATATTTTTTTATTTTTTTTTAATTCCACGCGGACGAAGTCGCGAACAACCGCTTGTTTGTTATAAATACCTTGTTATTTGGAAGATTCCTTGCTGTATAATTGCATCTAGCTCTGTTTCCATTTCACGAACTAATTTAACATCGGGAAACATGTCAGGGAATCTATAACTGTGGACACAAATAAAAAAAAAAGTAAATTTTAGTAAACAATTGTAACTATTTTATAACACACAAAAATCTTATCATAAACAGTTACATATCATTTTTATAATACAAACTTGAATAAACGAGAAGTCCTCCATAAGCAAGAGTCATTCTCTGATCCCTAGGAGCTACCTCCATAAGCGAGAAACTCAGATTAGAGAGCAACCTCTATATGCTAGACAAATATCACGGTCCCTTAGACCTCGTATTTACCACTAAATTTTGCATAGCCTATTTCTATAATTCTCATAAATATAATTGTATTACCTAAGCCACAAATAAAGTTCCAACACATCAAACACCGCCTCTAAATGCACAAGGTCCATGATGGTCCTGGGCGGTGGCGCGGGCCAGTCCACCGCGCGGCACAGCCACTGTTTACTAATAGGCTCGTTGCGACTGTACTGACGGACCATCTACACAAATGTATAGAATAAAATAATATAAACATTATCACACAAAAACATCTACAAAAAAGAAATATTCAAACAAGGAGTAGTGAAAGAAACATTGCTATTAGTTGCTTCTGTCAGAAAATATGTAAAACATGCAAGAAATTCCTGAACATGGACATTAAAAGAAACATCTTGACTACCAGAGTACTGTGCGCTATAAATAATATATTGTAAATTGACGGATATCTTATAATAACCATCCCAAACATGGGTTAAAAATGAAATTATTTGAGTCATAATATGTAATGTAATATTGAATAACAGCATGTAATATTGAGTAACAACATGTAATATTGAGTAACAGCATGTAATATTGTGTAACATGCATGTAATATTGAGTAACAACATGTAATATTGTGTAACATGCATGTAATATTGTGTAACAACATGTAATATTGAGTAACAGCATGTAATATTATGTAACAACATGTAATATTGTATAACATGCATGTAAAACTATATAACAGAATGTAAAATTGACTAATAACATGTAATATTGTATAACAGCATGTAATATTGTCTGACCTTGAGGAATGTGGCGCAGACAAAGGGCAGTTTGTTGTTGATGGGCGCGCAGCAGAAGACGTAGCGCGCGCGCAGCGGCAGCGGCACGTGCTGGATCATCTCAGCGAGGAACTTGAAAGCTTCAGTATTGCACATGAAGTATAAAGAGTCGTCTACAGTGCAGAGATGCACGAATATATCCTAAATAAGACAAAATTATTAAAACTTTTGTAAGAAATGTAGAAATAATTAAGCAGATAAATATCGCGACACGGGATCCACGCGTTAGATTAAAAAACAAAAGTTAGAATAAACAGAGGCACGTTAAGTTCCGAACGTGGCGGCCATATATTGTAGTTATTTTTTTAGCTGTGTTGGGAAAATTTTATAATGCAAATTAATAGTAAAATAAGAATAGCTAATGTTATATACTGAAATGAATAAAATTGTTTTGATAGATTTTTTAGAAATTACGATTTTAGCGTAAAATGTAATTAGTCTACTGGTCGATAAACAATGGTCCTTCGAGCCGGATCTATGGTTTAAGGTTTTCGCTTTACATGCATACTCCAGTTTCTATTTAAAACTACTAAACTACTAAAAACGCTTAATACATACCATTAAACTACTAAGACTTGCATGAGGTAGATGGTAAGCGTACAACTCCATTTGTTCCGCAGTGGGGTGCAGGCCAGCTTGCACCACAGGCTCTGACTGCTTGGATAACAACGTCTTCAGTGTTGCCAGGTCCTCCGGCCTGTATGTGGTCACATAGCCCGTCTCCCATACGCTACCGTACCTACCAGCTCTACCTGAATAACAAGTTGGCACGTCAGGAATAAGGGTATATTACTACCCAATGTACCAAGTCAAGGTGTATTAAAGATTTTTTTTTTAGATTTTGTCGAAAATATGAAAAATATAGCAATTTATGTTCAATTTTGACCAATCGAATCGCTGATTACAACTGGTATGCGAACGCATACTGGACACCTGCATTCCAGTGTGAAAAATACTGGACTGGAATAATGTAAACTGCGCATTAGATAACATAAAAAAATACCTGCTATTTGTAAAGCTTGTGATATACTGATTACATCCATTTCTTTATCACCATCCTCGTTGACCACAGGTTTTATAAGAGAATAGAAGATAATCCGCCGAATACTTCTAAAAATATACAATTACAACAAAATATTAGTCACAAATATCACATCAACTTTAATATTATGAATTATAATAAATATCTAGTGAAGGTAATTTATACTAATATTATATAGAGTAAAGATTTGTATTTTTTTAAGTATTAAAATAACTCAAGAACTACTGGGTCGATTTCCAAAATTCTTTCACTATCACACAGCTATATTATCCGAGAGTAACGTAGGTACATAACAATTTATGTTCCTTTGCATAACCTTACTGCACATATCGGCGAAGAAATTCAAAGATATGTGTATTCACGCAATATACGCGCTAATCGTGGAGTTGAGGAAAATGGAGTCCATCATGGGTCGAAACCTTTATCGTAGGCTATTTCCAAATCTGCAAGGACAAAGTGGTATATATAAACTTACAAATTGATGCCGAGACCGATAGCGTCCGTAGCAACCATCACTTTACAGGAACTCTCCGGGTCATTGAACTTGTTGGCCTGCGCCAGTTTAGTACCGGGAGGTAAACTACCATATATTACTGCTACTTCATGACCCCTGAAAAAAAAATCGATTATAATTACTTATTTTAATCTAATTTCTATAAGGATAATATTTTTTTTATTTTAATTTTGTCCAAAAAGTTAATTCATCTAAATATTTTTTACATTTTGAAAAAAAATGTTTTTTTTTCCATCGCGACAAAAAAAAACATGTCTACGAAGTCCTATATGTACAATATCTTTTTCTATATTATTTTACAACTAATCAAGAATACAGAAATGTTTTTCATGTTCCTTTGCATAACCTTACTATATTTAAGATGCGAAAATATTTCACAGTTTCACGTCAAAACTACTGAACCAATTTAAATAAAAGGTATAGATATAATAGAGCCTGAAAAAGGATTTAGGGTATTTGTTATAGCGGAAAAAAAGTACGGGGATGAAAGGATGGGGTTGAAAGGTTGGGGTTGAAGAGTTCCACAAACAGAAGTTTGGGGACAACAGCTAGTATGTAGATATTGGATACCTGCCTGCAGGACTGACCTCTGTTCAATGGCCCGGCTCACACTGTAGATGTCGTTCTTGTTGAAGCACACAATGCAGTCCCCGGGACGGACATTGTCCAATGTGCCCAGTGCACTGTCTTCCACCTTCAGTTCCGTTAGCCTTTTATATGTACGCACCTAGAATATTAACAGACTGTACATATTTACCCGACGCTCTTAGGTGAAGGAAAACATCGTGATGTCTGCACATATCGGCAAAGAAATTCAAAGATATGTGTATTCACCACGGGGTTCCATTCCATACAAAAGTTTTTTAGTTTATTTTTTTTTCACTAGATGGGGTTACGAGCAGAGTATTGAAATTAGGAAACGAAGGCGGCAATTTATCAACTTGAAAACCAAAATAAACTAAAATTTACTTTATTTAGTATTACTTTAAACATCAAATAACACGTAACACTAAGCCTTTGTAAAATTTTATTAATTCTTAATTATGTACTAATTTAATTATTGCGCTCTCTAATGGTGTTTATCTGAACTACGCTTCTGTCAAATGTGTGTATGTGGTACGTGTATGTGGTACGTGTGTGTGGGGCACCAGTGATATCCAGGGTTAACATGACGCTTAAACTTGAAATGAGTTGAAAGAAATTAACACATACATTGTTTCATTTGTATCAACTTAAGGTGACAACCCTAATAAAATGAAATTCTAATTTGAAATTCCATAGAAGTTTTGTCTTCTTTACAGTTTACTCATATGCTGAGAGAAACAAAGAACTACTATAATAATAGACCGGACGATATTTGACATATTTGATTAATATGTACATGTATAAGCAAAATAAATTACAATATTATAATTATAAGGTGGTCAGAAAGTCTAGTATCAAACGGAAACACGTGATGGGTGAAGTGTTTTCCAGTCCCCGGTAGGAAGATTTCAGTTACAATTGAGGTTAAATTAACTGTAGTGAAATAAATACAACAATTTTGTTGTTACATAGCACGTTCTGTTTACTTTTTCTTCGACCTTACTATTAGTAATCATCTTGAAAAAAATATTCAAGCAAAATTTTTTATTGCGGTGTCCGGTCTCAATATTTTAATGTTTTTGCATTCTAAATAATATAATATTATAACTCGATCGCAAAATTATTTCCGTGGAGCATCCCTCTCTCTCACCTCGGACCGCGTCGGTCCTCGTCGGGACTCGCGTACTCGTGACCGTAGTAAGTACCGTCAGCTAATACTACCCATTTATAATTTTACAATTAATAATTTTTGTATCATAAAATTATCGATTACCTGTAAATACTGACAAACATCAGTACAATAGATGTAAGTCTGCTCTAAGTAGAAGCAAGTTGAAATTGTACATTTTGCTATTATTTTTAACAATAACTCGAGAACCCCACAAGCTACAATTTACATTTATACAAAAAATAATGTATAAGCAAAGACCTTTCTAACGACATATGGCTTGTTGCTGTTGAGAAGTAAACCAAGGTCCTTAGCTCCTTGCCCATCGTATAATAAATTATTTTTAAAACTAATTATGTAACCGCTTTTGTCAACCGTACCGAACATTGGCGCGTGACGTTTATTTTAATTATTTTTCTTTCGTTTATTGAGAATAGCGCCATCTTGCATATTGGGTGGCGTTTTCTCCTCACGATATTTTGACACTAAAATAAGCAGTACTGCTTATTTAAATTTGGACGCTTATTTTCTTTGTATGGGATGGGGTATCTGTATATATTATATTATCTGTGGTATTCACGCAAAATACGCGCTAGTCGTGGAGTTGCGGAAAATGGAGCCCATCATGGGTCGAAACCTTTTTAACCTATTAACAGGCCAAATAAATAACTTATGTCATAAAAATAGTACTAAAAAAATTCATAGACTAGGACTTTTGCGTCATTTACATACTAATATTCCAAAAAATCTAGTTTTGGTTTCCGTCTCATTTCCTTCAAAGAAAAGATTTCATAATTTTTTGTAGTTTTTTTGGTACTAAAACATTAAAATAATATAATAAAATTTAAAAAATCCATACCTCTATTTCTTCACCGGTTGTATAACAAATTTCTTCAATTAAATTAATAGCGCCCGCTTCTCCGCACAAACGTATTTCATCTGCTTGCAGTCCTTTAATTATAATCATTATAAAATTATGTTATACATACACATAGAATTAATACAGTAATACCTAGAATTATAATTTACAAATAAATAACTTTAATACTTTACCTAAAACAGCCCTAGTCCACGCCCAGCCTCGCCCTCTATCTCCTATCATTTGAATTTCATCTATAATTGCCACTTCATCTGCAGAAAACATCGAATTTTTAACATTTTCCATACACTACAATATGGATTAACATCAAAGCAAGATATAATATACAATCGAACCTCGATAAACGAGTCCAAAAGATATACGTCTCGCATATAGAGGTTTCTCTTTAATCCGTTTATCTCGCTTATGGAAGTAGCTCAGGATAATAAAATGACTCTCGCTTATAAAGGTTTCTCGTTTATCGAGGTTTGACTGTACTTAAGCAATTTTACTACATATTAAATATTTTTTATATTTTATATTATAAAGTGGCAAACGAGCAAGCGGCCACCTGAATTAGCTGAAATAGCGAAGCGACCGCTGCCCATAGACATCTGCAATCGCAGATGCGTTGCCTACCCTTAATCTACGGAGGAGACGCAAAGAAAAAGAACAATTCCTCTTTCTATGCGCCTCCTCTCCCCTCCCCCGCCAAATCCACTTCCCCAATATCAAATAAGTACAATTAAATATGGAACACACACATAATGCCCGGTTTACATTATTCCAATCCAGTGATCGGAACAGTACTGGATTACAGGAATAATTTTTTAACATCTATTCCAGTAAAAGTATACTGTGTTCTAATCAAAGTATATTTTAATCCAGCACATGTTCGATCACTGGACTGGAATAAGAACTAAATATGTATAGCTTACATGTATCATTTAGCGAAGTCATCTCAACTGTACAGGCAACATGACTAGATGGTGTTAATTCCGGTTCATTTATTAAATAATTTTCAGTCTCTATACTTTCCGTTTCAACATTTTCCGTTAACGTCTGATATTGTGTTGCATGCCGTCTTTCCTCACCGGTTATTAAATCACATGGTGTACCCTGGAGTAGGTTATTTTATTATTTGAAATACAAAAATGTCATGAAAAGAAAAAATATTAATAATTTGGCAAAATTTGATGCTGTACTATGTTAAGGTGTTTTAAAGTGGGTCAAAAGAAATGATATTTTACATAGAAAAAAGTTATTTACCCTTGGCTTCATTATAGTAATAAAATAAAAATAATTATAGTATTTTTTTTGTGAAGCAATTATTTAACAATGCTTTTATACAGTGCAAAATCCTATTTACTTTGTAAGTTACAACATTCACTTATTATATTAATAATTTTTAAATTATTTAATAATAAAAAAACTTACTTTACTATTGGATTTATGATAAATTTCTGTAGCTAATAGTTTCAAAGGTCCACAATAAACTCCCGATTTTGCAGTAAGAAATCTCTCCAAAGCATGATAAGTTTTACCAGAATTTGTTGGTCCCGCATGGAATACTATTTTTCTATTCAAATGACGTGCCTGAGGATACCTGTATATAATTTAAAAGTTAATAAAAGACCTGGATTCTTACTAGAAAACCTTTAAATTTTATCATCAATCAATTTATATATTCTTAGTTAATAAAAAAAGATACTTTGAAGAATATGTCCACTATTAATCATACAAACAATATAATCATGCCTGTAACTCAGAGGGGTAGGCAGAGACCAGGGACCTCCATTTGGCCTGATCCTGACACACTTCTTCTACATTCATACATACATGATAGTTACAGGTGTTCACTTGATACCAACTTCTCGAGTAATTCCTCAATTTCGCCCGTATAACTATTTAGCATAAGGTTATATAATCTATTCTTACCAATTAGCCGGTGTTCTTAAGTCGGATATTTTTTTTAAATCATCTAAGCAGTCCAAATGTGGAAACGCTAATCTGGCATGTCGGAGGAAGTATGGAAATAAATCATCTACATGTCCAGCACCTTGAATTAAATTTTCACATTTAATATTCATCATTAATAAATTATCCAACTTTATAACTTCGTTCTAAGTGATAGATAAATGAGATAACATGAATAACTTACCATGCAATATGTCACTTATAATTATATGTAAATCTGGAGGTAAATCATGTTCTAAGCAATGCCTTCTAAATGATAAAAAAGCTTGATGCAATAATTGGTCATCTAAACCATTTTCTGAAGCAAGAGATCTAATTTCTGGCTTTTGATAAAATTTATTAAGAATTTTTAGCAAATCTTGTTTCTTTAGTCTTCCCGTGAATTCTTCTCCAATGTTTATGTCATCTGGATTTGGTTTCACTGGTACCGGGGTAAATAATGTTGAAAGACCACCGCGATCGTGTTTTTTCGTCCTTTTGAAAACATAACCTAAATATCCTAAGTGTCCTTTTCGTGTAGTTAAAACTGAGGTAAAGACTGGAGATATGCACTGTGGAATTTTATCTGAACAGTAACAAGACAGAATTCTCGATAATCCTTTATACATTTCGAATATTTGATAATAATTTAATTTAAAAAAAATTGTCAAAAAAACAATTTTACTGTCACATTGTACCAAAGAATAGAAATTGGAGAAGCAAAGATATGGGGACAATAAAATAAAATAATCATTATTTTTACAAAATATTAATACATACCACAATAATATTTTTTTTATAAAACACGCGTATGCAATGGTAAGAATTTTTTTAATATATATATTTTTATTCGTTAATGAAATCAAACTAAGACATTTGATTAATATCTAAAAGCTAACTTTTCCTTTCTTATTCTTTGTCTAATACAACATTTTTACAAATGGCAACATTACTTGCTTATGACGTTTTTTGTTGTGATATTTTTCTTTTGTCGCCCGATTACTAAGTTTTTATCATAAATAGTCCTTTTTACAGTTTTGTTCCAGTTTTTTTAAATAAAATTAAATTTTTAGTGAATAAGTAAATCGTATTAACAATGACGGAAGTTCTATCTGTCGAAGAAAACCGACAAGATCGAGTGGATACCATTCTAAGAGGCTTTCAGATGTATCCTTTTTGTACATATTTTAACTTTATTTGAATAAAACTATTGACTAGAATCGAAGTACCAATAGGACATGTTTTATTTCCATTATAACTGTTTTTTTTTTAAGTGAAAAATACCTTATCCATATGAAAAAAGCGATTTTTTCACCTACCTGCTTTATAACTTGAATTCACAAAATATTGCAAAGTTTTCACTATATTTACTTGTATTCTATTAATATTGTTCACACGTAAGACACATTTGATACACACATGATTATTTTTTATCAGCGCAATGATGAAAGTTGTATGTACCATATGTTACACAAACTATTCATATTTTATGTATTTTTGTTTATCAAATAAACTATTGCTTTGCGATTAATACTATGGAAAAACTTATTGCTTACTGTTCATATTCAATGGTTTAATTTATATTTTTGTTTGCCTTATATCACATTAACATCAGAAATTGGATGAATCTCCGTGATGCAGACACAGGTAATATCTTAATATACGCTATAATTCACAGTTTCACTGTTATAGATATAAGTAGTAGTATTTCAACTCAATATGGGCTCCATTTTCCGCAACTCCACGACTAGCATAGGGTGAGGAATTGTCCTCTTGCTGTGCGTCTCCCCCTCCGAAGATTAAGGGTAGGCAACGCATCTGCATTTGTAGATGTCTATGGGCAGCGGTTGCTTCGCTATATCAGCGGGTCCAGGTGGCCGCATGCTCTTTTGCCACTTTATGATAAAAAAAAAACTAGCACATATTTTGTGTGACTTCAAAGATATCTTTGAATTTCTTCGCCGATATGTGCAGGTTGCATCAAAATGTTTTCCTTCACCGTGAGAGATATTTTTTTAAATCTTGTAAAATATTTTTTGTATATAAGTCTGTCTATAAGAATATAAAAATGTTTATTACAAATATATTTTTTTTAATTTAAAGGTAAAATACTATGGCAACATAATGAGGACATGTCCAACCCGGATGTGGAACATGAAGCGAGGGTGCCTAAGAGGATACTGAAGTGTCGGATTGTATCCCGCGAGATGAACTTCAGTTCCATTGAATCGATGGACAGGTTTCGTCTAGAACAGGTTACAATTTCTTATTAAATTATCTATAATAATATTATAAAGAAAAAAAAATTGTTTGTTATTTTGCATTGTATAGACTCAGAAACTACTGACCGATTTCAAAAAGTCTTTCACTGTTGGGAGACTACTCTAGTTTTGAATGATATAGGATATATATTACGTTTTATGCTTGCGGGCAACATCTAGCACTCAACAATGTTTTTGTAGAGAGTTTCCATCTATACTAATATTATAAAGAGAGAAACTTTGTATTTTTGTATGTATTGAAATAACTCATTAACTATTGGACCGATTTCAAAAATTCTTTCACCATTAGAAAGCTACATTATACCCGAGTAACGTTGGCTATATTATTTAATTCCACGCGGACGAAGTCAACAACCCCTAGTAATATACTTAGAAAACCATAGTGTTTTTTGAACATAATAAAAGGAATGATAATTTGTTTTTATATATGTTTTAGATTTAGGACAGTGGAAACTTAGACTGATATTTATCATATTTATTGTTAATCGATACTAATACTATAAAGAGGAAAGATATGTATTTTTGTATTTGCGAAATAACTCAAGAACTAACCGAAATTTCAAAAAGTCTTTCACCATTAGACAGCTACATTTATCCCCAAGTAGTTTTTTTATTTCCTCGCGGACGAAGTCGCGGACGACAGCTACTATTTTAGAAATATCCAAAGTGACCATGATGAGAAATATTGAATAATGAGGAATTGTTTATTTCAGAAAGTGCTGTTCAAAGGGAGATGTCTAGAGGAATGGTTTTTCGATTTTGGCTATGTCATAGCTAATTCAACTAACACGTGGCAATCTATTATAGAGTCCGCTCCGGAGTCACAAATGATGCCCGCAAATGTGCTAAAGTAAGTAATTTGTTTTTCTTAATCGGTAGATTATGGTAGGTTTTTGGTGAATACCTACATCTGTATGTATTATTAATTTATTTAAAATTTTACATAACCATGATATCTTAGTGTGTTTTTTACGCGGGTATTGATTTTGTTAATTTTGGTTGAAATGGCATAACTTAAATTAAATTAAATTGTTAAAATTGAATATAGCGCCATCTACCAGAAATATTAAATATCAACCCAAATTCAATAACAAACAATGCATTAATGTATCAAAAGATGGCGCACATCGATAATTTTTATAAATATTTTTGTTTAAATAACGTTTTTACGACTATAATATAATTTAAATATTGTGGAAAATTTGTTTAAAATTGTTATATATAAACTTTTTTTTTACATTATATTGTTTTTTTTTCGCAGTGGCAATGTCGTAATAGAAACAAAATTCTTCGATGGTGATCTCCTCATCACGACTTCCAGAGTGAGGCTGTTTTATGTTTAAATAACGTGATAAAACGCATTTATTGGATTAAATCCACAATTTCAATGCATTTCAAACTCACAAATTATAATAATTTCCAATGTATATTAATCGTAAAGTTCTTTGTACTATAGGTTTCATAAATATGTGACTTTAATGTAAAAAACTTATAATACGTCATATGTCGGTAACGCTTATGTACGAAATAGGATTGTAATGCAAAAGTCTCTTACCTGGCTTTATTAGACCGAGTTCGCGATAAAAACAGAGAGTTTGTTTCGCCGTAAGGACGTTTTTTGCATGACATCGGTCTAATAATCCCATATGGTTAGAGAATAGGCGTGCATTCACACGGACGCTTTTTTTAACGTCGACATTGGCAGTTTTTTAACTCCCTCGCGCATACTATCGCTGTAAAATGACTCTTGTTATGTTCGGCCAGCGCTCAAAATCCAACGATGCGCGATAAAAATGCATTTGTTCTTATTCAACGGTTTTTTAGCGCGCGTTAAAAAATCGCCCGTGCGAATGCGGACTAAAGTCGCATATTTGCGTAGCCTTTTAAACAAAGGGCTTTAGTAGGTATCTTGGTTAATAAATCACGAGCTCTTCGCACTTTCCATGTTTTTACACCATTAGTATGTAGTATTCGACTTAGTAAACGTAGGTATAAGAAAAAAACCCTTTTTCTGTCAATTATTCCGGCCTTTTTTTATTTAAATTGTAATTAAGTTTTTTAATGAAGCATTTGTTTTTTACTTTTAAAGTTAATTATGCACAAATAATGCTGCGGGCGGCAAAAATAAGTTTAAACTAATGTAAAAGCTTCCATTTTTTTTTTACTATTAAGTCATGTTTTTGTGCGTCTTATTTTTTTCGGAACTTTTATAAGGAGATACATTACAGATAAGAAATTGTTCTTTCACTAATATCATCGCAAGCCACCAAAATGTGTTACCAAATGTTATTTTTTTTTATTTTGCTTTTATTATTTGTTCTATAAATAAATTATACATCTCGTGTTTACATTTAATTGTCTAAACAAAGCAAACGGGTGCATTGTATTACATAATAATTTAATAAAAAAAAAATCCAACTTTGTTTTATTTTTAAAAACATATGTGTTTACTATTGGTATATAATAGTTTATAGGTATACTATCGCCCGTGACTCCGTCAATAACGCTTTTTTATGTTTGTCCCTATATATGCTTGGATCTTTAAAACTACGCAACGGATTTCGTAGACACTGATAGAGTGATTCATAAGGAAGGTCTATATGTATAACTAGCGACCCGCCCCGGCTTCGCACGGGTGCAATTATTGGTATGGCTGTTATAGAACGTTTACAGTTTTTCTGTAGTGTTTTAGTATAACCTTTGCACCCGAGCAAAGTTGGGGCGGGTCGCCAGTATTAGATAAAGGGCTATAAATATCTGAAGTAACAGACAGTATGGCTCCAAGACAAGGGTGCCGCAATTCCATACAAGTTTGGCAGAGGCCCAGTTGTATCGACAGACAGTTACACAACTCAATGATCTAGTCAATTGATAGGCGCGCAGCCAACACCTTACATTGTATATTCATGAAAATAGACTTTTTTAAATACCACATACGGGTAAAAGACTAACAAAAATAGACATTCCTTTCCTTTATTTCCTGTACTAGAGCTTGAAGTAAAATTGTTACAATAGACGAGCCTTTAGGGTAAATTAAGTGTAATAAATTTACACGCAGGGACTTCCCAAATAATGTTTAGATGAACGAAGTAAAATGCTGGGTCCTTTTACATGTTACGTGCTGTCTGCATATCTATTCAAAGATATTGGCTGCGTCCCATTAGTACGCAACGTTTATCAATATTACCATAAAGGAAATGAAAAGCGGCGCTGTGGGCGTCACCTGCAGGAAAAGCGAGCGCGACAGGAACTTTTTGTGAATTAAATGATGAGTGCCGCGGCTCGCATCCTGTTTAGCGCGAACCGGGCGACGGATTTCTACGTACGTATGGCTGCGAAGGAAGCCGCGTCGTTTCCATGCGCGCCGCGCTTCGCCTCCGCATATAAATAATAGAAATTATCTAATTGTGCGACGGCGAGCACTAGCCGGCCGCGACTCGAATCCTAATACGCCCGCGCCTCGCGCCTCGCACCACGCGCCCAATCATAATCGATAAGCATTACAATAAATGTCGATAAATTCCTTTACAAATATATTCAAACAGTAAGGTTTGTTTTTAACACGAGGTACATGAACAACAGAAGCTTAATTAAGGACAATTTTATATCCCATACCTTAAGGCTTTACTAAACTGTTGTCACCCAAAAAAACAGCCCTACGCCAAAGCAAAATCTGTATTTTTGCGCGAACTCACGCGTTGTATGCAAGTTGCAACACTATTCTATGGGAAGGGTTTTGAAGGGAATGGTGTAGAATACTAGATTTCTAAATGTAAACTTTATATTCCCTCATATTTAGCCTATGAACGTATGCTTATTGTAATTAATATTTACGGACATAAACACCGCTAGGGATATAAGTAATTCTCCAAAGTTATCTATGATATACAGCATGCTGTTTATTTTGTAGGAAACCCGTTTATTACGGATGTTAGAAATGAAGGTGCATACAAATCCAATTAATTAGAACA
>QDHC01000263.1:853357-871947 GCA_013186455.1 Papilio dardanus tibullus | reverse complement strand
CGGTTAAAATTGAGATATTGCATCGGTTTGAGTCGGTTTTTATCGCGAATTCAGCCTAATGAAGCCGGCTTAAAGTATAACAAACAAGTATTGATTTTAAAATATGTGTAGATTTTATCGACGTTTTTTCATTGATTATTTAATATGTTATAAACAATTTATGTTTAGACATGTGTATAAAGATTCTATTTAACGACGAGAGGCCACTAACCGAACATCTTAATTGCTTTTTTCAATGAAAGTCGCGCCGAAATTAATGTTCGCGTTATAAAAATTCTAAATTTAAATTTTAAATTTCGGCTACGTTCGTACGTTTTTACGATTTCAATAACGAGGACACGTAATTACATTTTATATCTTTTAACCGTAAAATCAGACCATAACATAAAGTTGCCACTTAAAATACTTATTTAATCTCGTATAAATTCGTTTACGTTATTTCGATATTCCAATCACTCGAATAAGAAGCTTCCGTATTACTTTTTATAGCTTTAGTTTCAGATATTTAGGATAAAGACAAAATTACGTAATGGATTTAAGTCTTCTGACATAGAACTATGATTGTTCTTAAATTCAGTCGAGCTTGGATAAGCAAGAGTGCAAAAGACAGCGATATTTGTCTTGCTTATAGAGGTTTTTCCCGAGTTTCTCGCTTATGGAGGTAGCTCGTCGAGAACAGAGAATGACTCTCGCTTATGCGGGTCTCACTTATACAAATTTGACCGTAATTATTTTCATTAAATATATCTTAGATAAATGAAATTTGTGTGATATTCGATTCTCTCCCAAGGCAGCCCTGCGACTGGCGCGCTCGCCGGATGAACACCAAATGTGTGATATTTTTAGGAATGTTGATTGCCCTCTTCCTGTTTCCGGCAGAACGCTGTGATCCGCCGCCGCACGCCGCACGCCGCACGCCGCACGACGCGGCTAATTACTAACCAATCATTAATCCCCATACGTTGACATGCATACAATTTTATTGGATTGTAATTAAAATCTTCTAAATAACTTTTAGTTTAGGTATTCTAAATATGCTTTACACTTACTTCTACTAATCGGCTGGCATGTGGCGGCTCGATTGATTGCAGTCCGTTCACTGTAGATATGTAGGAAGAGTTTTCTCATAGTAATTCTAAATTTAGAGACTATCTTACCCTATGGCTATTTTAGACCGATGTCACGTAACGAAGAAAAATCTCCGTTTATTTCGCGAACATAATTTAATGAAGCCAAAGAGTTACAGATTACTTAACGATTTATCTTTGCGGCCGTACGTATGTGTTTAACAAAGTTAACTCTGTAGCGTCTATGGATAAGGCCTTTGCTCATCAGTGTGCTTATTAAAATAAGCGTTGATATGCTGCAAACGCCTTTCTTCAGTGCGCCAGTTACAGCGGTGAAAAAGAAAATGTGTAGATAATTATTTTAATGTACATGGGAATACTTGTATCAGAAATGTAATAACTAAGCAGAAATATTAGGAACATCAGAGCGAATAATTATAATACTAGGAATAAGGATCTGTGTTTCGCAATGTTTATAAATTTACAGTATAGTTCTAAATTAAGGCGTAAATAGTTTTGTTCACATAATGTTTGATGTTGATTTGTTACGTTTATTATGTAGATTACAAAACTAGTGTGGTGTTATGCGCTGTGCGGACAATTAGCTTGATAATGTATTCGTAGCAACAGCAACAATTACCGCCCACGCGCGCGCAGCACGCCACGCTCGCCGACTAGTTACTACAGTACTACGCTTCCGTCAATTGTTTTGTCAGCCACGCTATTTAGAACGGATGATGACATGCATATACACACCTCTTTTAAACTGAAATTTATAAAAAACGTATCCTGTTTTTTTTAATGTCGAATATCTAGGAAACAAATACAGTGTGTGGTAAATCAAACTTATACTTACTTACTCCGCTGACGCAGCGACCCAAAGTGGGTCTTGGCCTCCGACACAAGAGAACGCCAGCGTTGCCTATTTTGAGCTGTCTCTGTCAAATCAGACTTGTAAATTCAGCTATTTGTACAGTGGTAGAGCCAGCTTTATCATCATCGCATGAATTGGCCGGCTCGCCCGGTGAAATACCACAAGCACATAGAAGACAGGCGTCAAATGGAAGCTATTCTGTGTTTAGTCTGACGAGTATGGTGCCAGAGGCGTCATTTTGGTCCACTCTCTCTTCCTATCATTTCCTTATTAGGAAATGATGGCAAGGGGAAGTGGATTGGCGGGGGAAGGAACCCATAGGAAGAGCATGGAAGCATGCAGCAAGGACGCGGTCGCGTCGGATTTTTCAGCGAATCCCGATGGCCACTTACTCCTTCTTTGTAATATAAAAAAAAATGCCATAATTAATTTAGTAGGTATAATTTTAAAACTGTGAGAATAGGATACCTCTGCTCTCTTAATAAAATAAAACTTCAAATGTTTTAATCGTCTTGCTAGTTGGATAATGTGAAAAATAAATCATTCTATGACGTCATACGTAGCGCCCGTGTATGACGTGCACTGCCAAGTATTGTCCCTGCCAAATGGTGTGGGGTTGCGGAGACGGGGTCAGCGCCCTCGCCCTCGTCCCGTGACGTCACCGCGTACGTCACGACGAGGGACCTTTCACGAGTTGAATTGATTCATTAACATTATTGTTCATCTCAATTTACGTCAATTTTGCACCCACGTTGATTTTCAAAAGGTAGATAAATGCGCAAAGCTACGCAAGGCTGCGATTTGTATAAACTTCTAAGAGATTTTATTGTACCCTGTGTGCGCAGGGCCTAAATGTTTATTAGAAGGTGTCGTTATAAGAAATTTTCTTGTAAGTTCTTCAACTAGTAACAAAGTCACTACTACTCAGAGTCGTTAATTGAGAGTCGTCTACGCTAAATGAGTTCTCTAGTGTAGATTTAAGAAAATTTCGTTGTTACAATCAGTGTATCGTTCTATAACGTTTCTTGGGGGGTTACCCAAAGCGCTTCGATAGCGAACATCAAAAATGTATAGAACTGACAATGACGTTCGATATCTCACACGTGACAAGCACATAACTTATCGAATGTCATTGTCATTTTATACGTCATTGTCGATTCCATCAGCGATATCAACAATCGAAAAGTACTTTTGGTAGCCCCCTGAGTACCTTAATTAGAGTCGTTTAATTTCTACCCAAATAATCATTTACCGCAGACTAATGAAAAACTTCTAGAAGATTCTCTCTGTGACTTGATAACGACTAAATGTTAAATTACTTACGTGTTAATTAATTATAAGATAATAAGTGACTCTGGGTGCAGCAGTAAATAAAGTATGTATTGTACGCAAGGCACTAAGTAGCATAGTATCATCCGCTACCAACTCTTAACTGTAAAAAAAAATCAGTAAAAAGTCAACATCGGACCTGACTGTCCTCCGAGTAAGGTCACCATCTACCGTTAAAGTTGCGGACTGTCTACTTATTTACCAGGATTCAAATTATATAAAGTGACCGCCTCAACAAAGTATTTTTGTATCATAAATTCATTTGTTTATCAATTTACTTACCCAATTTATACAAAAGTCTTGCAAGAGTAGTTCTAGTTTTCAAAAAATAATTGAATAAGTATGATTTTGGTAACCTACATCGTTTCATTGTAGGGCTTAAGTCTCCCCAAAGTAATTGCTTCTTCATCATCATTATCAGCCGATCGACGTCCACTGCTGAACGTAGGCCTCCCCCATCGATTGCTTACGTATTGATAATTCCGTATATTTTTGCATATTATTTTTTCCAACTAGGAAAGGAAAAAATATTATCCCAGGACGATAGTATTATGTGGTGCGATTAGCGCGGTCCAGCGTGACAACTGGGCAATGAAGCGTCACCGGCTCACCGCCGGCCAGTTGTGGGGTAGCTGTAAAAAGTGCGCGCACTCGACTATGACAACTGCCCACTCCACAACGTACACCGGATTAACCTTTACACGATCGCTGGATAACCAGCTTTGATATTACTTATTACACGCTATGATTGATTTGATTGAAATGAGATAAGTCTAAATGCTACATTTGAGGATATACAATCATTAGTTGTCCGTGTTATCCTTGTTTATCTCTTTGGCTCATGATATGAGTTATTATTAATGCCGTTAACCAGTTCCATAAAAAGTTTGTTGATGATGAGCACTTATAACGCGGCCCGCATCCACAACACTCGCGTCTCCAAACAAACAAGCGAAGACAATGATGTTTAACCTAGTTTGGCAGCTCGGAACAATCACGCATGCAAATGAGCGAACCTCTAAAGATCCCATTCAATCGACTCTGTTAGGAAATTATAATGATCATCCGTGCCGATTCTAAGAAGCGAGACAGGCGCACATAAAAACTGAACACGTGCAAAGGTACCTCCGACGACCTCCCATCAAAGAGAACAGGTCCCTAATAATAATGATACGAGCGATCGCCGCGGACCCTTTCGGGCGGCTCAAGGACCGCGCGCCCTACTATGGTCCAGGTTACATCACATCTTGTTTATTAAGGTGCGATGAATTTGAAATATGAAATCGGTTATCGTCATTAATTATCGATTCATCGTAAGTGCGCGGCCATCTTGGCAGCGAGTGGGCGGCCATGTTGCGCGCGCGGCTTCCGGCGTGCGCGTGCGCGCGCATGCTAATGCCTCCGCATGCAGCGCGTCCTGCGTCTCCTCCCGCGCGTTTCACTCGCTTACATTACGCGACGCATATGCGACACACTATGCCACTGGATTAATCCTACATAATAACAACCAACGTTAAGCAATTTAATTTAACGTTCCGGGTTCAATTTGTCATAAAATTGGGTGTTTACCATTCTTGTAGCTTGGGCTACGGCATCTTTGTCCGTTGTCCGCGGTTATCCTTCTAAGATCTTGCCAGTGTAGTATTGTTTTTTAATAATTTTATGCAGTTATTGCCATGGTTTAAACATTTCAGTTACCGACACAAATAACGATTAGCAATTGCGATATGGTATCCCGCAGGGAGACTTTCTGGGCCCTACATGATTTTTTTATGAAACTATGCCCCATATTTGGTCGCGAAGACGTCCAAGACTTGATATTACATCTTTTCATCTAGACCTCCCACTGAGCCTGTTCATATCATGTCAATTATGAGTATAAGAACCGAAAATACTCGTTTTTATTGTTGAAATATTCATTATTTGCTGATAAAATCTTGCTTTTTTGAAAGCTTCATGGTAATTGCAGTCGAATGCCTCTCAAAGAACTAAATATTCTTAAACTTGTCATAATGTTATAAGATCGTTGTCTCTTTTATACTATTGCGTATAGAGGAGTACAACATTCATAACATGGACAATTTATTGTTGGCTAGGAGGCAGCAGTGAGACAGGCCGGCTGCGGACGATAGCCGCTCGTAAAGTTATAACTTAAAGGCATTGATATGCGATAAATTGGCTCATTCAGTGACAATGACATTGTTTGCTAATGATACTCGCTAATAATAGTTATATGCATAGAAAAGTACATCAGTTATGATTTTTTTAATAATAAAAAATGGCAAACGAGCAAGTGGCTACCAGGATTCGCTGAAAAATCCGAAGCGACCCCTGCCCATAGACATCTGCTATTGCTGAGTTACCTACCCTTAATCTACAGAGGAGGAGACGCACAGGAAGAGGATAATACATCTTCCTATGCGCCCCCCCCCAATACACTTCCTCTTTCCATCATTTCTTTTAAAAACCTAGTGTATAAAAAGACCTTTGATACAATTAAATGCATGGTATATTGAAACTACAATACCATATGTATATTACAAAAGAAGACAATATTAATCAACGTTGTTTTAGATATAAAATGCGCATTTGATTTCTGACAAAATTGGGATTTAACATTTGAAGTGTACATGGCATGAGGTTAATTTGGTTACGTCACTACAAATTAAGTTTTCGCAATCGACAGTTGAATGGAACAGGTGTAGGTATGTCGAAATGACCCGAGAGGACGCAATCATTAAATTACGATACCTTTAATGCCTTAATTTAATTGTGAAAAAAAAGATAAGATATTTTATGGAATTGAGAAATGTCAAATGTGTTGTCACTTCAATTTTTTGTTTATCTCTGATTTTGATTATGTGTTTCATACGAGTATTTTTCGACAATGTGAACCCACAGTTAGGTTCAACCTAATTAATAAGTTAAGAACCTTATAATTGTATTCACCAGAATCAAATATCAAAATCGTTTATTTAGGCATAGAAAATATAAACATTACAAAAAAAAGGGTTCGCCTGGTTCATATACTAGGTCAAGGAACCCATCTTAAAGGAGCCAGGACTCATTCATCTTAGTGCTACAAGTAGTTTATCAAATACTACCTGATGTGCGCGACTTCGTCCGGGTGGAAATAAATAATATAGCCTATGTTACTCGGGGATAATGTAGCTTTATAAAAGTGAAAGAAGTTTTGAAATCGGCCCAGTAGTTCTTGAGTTATTTCAATACAAACAAAAATACAAAATTCCTCTCCTTATAATATTAAGTATAGATAGGTTATATTGCACAATTCATTAATATTTTGTATCATTCAACACATTCAATGCTACTAAGATTTGACAGCGCAGGACGTGCCGGCTGTAAATGTGTTAATAATAATCAATAGACAATTGTTTGCGAGCAGCTGTCGGAAGCGGCAATGCTTTGCTGTGCAGGTAGTGGGGTGCAATGTGCGGGTTCATTTTCGCGAGCCACCCCTTCTCGGCTCACAACAAACAACTCTCCGACGTTCCAACCTTCACAAGCCACCCCGCATATGCTCCTAAAGGAAATGACATGTGGTTCCCGAAATCACTGCACGTAAGGATAATATGGATATGACGAGATTTTAAATTAATGTTTTAGTTGACAATACTTATTGTTCTCTTCTATAAACAATATTTTAAACGTTTTTTACTCTTTTTTACGTTTAGTAGTTCTCTGTAGAAGAAGTCACGGTATTTCTACTAAACTTAATAGTAAAGAGAATATTATCCCCTACAAGTGTGTAAGGTAGTACTGTTTTTAGACCAGGGATGTTTAGTTTGCCTACCGAATACCAGGGGTTACCCGAAGTACATTCGCTACGAAGCGATTCTATAGCCAATGTCAAAAAGTATGAAACTAAGTATGATTTTCAATATCTCACTCGTGACAAGGACATGACTTATCGAATGTCAATGTCAGTTTCATAAATTTCTGTCGATTCTATCAGCGATATCGCCAATCGAAAAGTACTTTGGTTAGCCCCCTATTTCGCTTGGCACAAGATGAGAAGAAATTCGCTAAGCTGACGGCCATCCTCCAATAGTAGAGTGCCACTAGAAGAAGTTTAGTTTACTTTACGGTTGATGCTATTTAGACTAATCATATCCATGTTATTCACGCGGTGTTCCTGCGGACGGACACACCTGCCGCATACCGGCTTCCCGGGGCTTCGCAGACATCCTCCCACACTCACTGGCCCATACAATACCACTCCACACACACAACACACAATTAAATTCATTTCACCCTCGTAATCAAAAGAACACCTGATTTCCTCTAATCGTATGTAAAAACTCTTAAAACACACGCTCACAGAAATAAGGAGACATCCTTATATTTGTCGAATAGACACATATATGGGGCAAATTCCACTTCCTATTTGGTCGACTAGCTTCGCCCACTAACTCCCCCTTATTCAAAAAAATGTATAAAGTAAGTACTGCGATAAACGAGGTCCAATAAGTCATCGATTATACGATTCTGGAGGACACTCGGAACCAAATAAGAAAGACCACAGGGGACTCATTGGACCAAATTATATACAATAAGAAGTATGAGGAACAAGGATGTTCTGTATTTTGGAATAAATTTTAAGAATGTAGCAGTACTAAACGTAGAAAGTACAACAGTGATGACGCTGATTCTCGTTTCGGAATAAAGCGGATTAGGATTTGATAACGAAGCATGTCTTTATAGACTAGAGACTGGAGATCATACGACTATGGAATACTGCTTTAGCAAAGAATAGTATTTGAAGCAAAGGGTGTAAAGTATAGGATTTCTGTTGCATTAGAACAGTGCGACAAAAGAGAACAAAATGTGTAGGAGGTAAGAGTGTTGCATTCTTCGTATTGTTTGCGGGAGGTGGAGGGAAGCGGGGCGAAGTGAGGGACGCGGAGGGAGACGCGGCTTTGTTTGCGGGCACGCGCCTCCGCTGCTGCACTCCTGGCCAGGGCACATCAACCTTTTATTAAAGGTCGCATGTTATCCATCAAGGTTATTATTGGTAAAAAAATATATAATTTTGTATTGTTTAAAATTTTAATTGAATTGTTT
The DNA here is from genome assembly GCA_013186455.1 of Papilio dardanus tibullus. Classification (NCBI taxonomy): domain Eukaryota; kingdom Metazoa; phylum Arthropoda; class Insecta; order Lepidoptera; family Papilionidae; genus Papilio; species Papilio dardanus. Next base: position 863,592 of record QDHC01000263.1, on the reverse strand, counting down.
ACTTCTTTGGTTTCCGTTTATTATTTTTTTTTGTTTTAACTTAGCATATTTTTTGTGACTAACTTGATGTTAATTGTATATGTAATCATTAACACCAACACAGAATGTACTGAAATTTTTATTGCTTAACCAAAAATGAGACGTGACAAAGACAAAAAGATTCGAATGGGTTATACAAAACTTATCAAACTAAAATGCTGATTATCTCCTCATTCGCTACTCGTATTATTGTTAAAAACCACATCATTATTAAAATTAAGAGTTTAAAAGAGAGCTTACAGCGTGTCTATGGTGCAAAGTTTTAGTATCTATGGCCATAAAGAGCGGCGTGTTAGCGTTTCACGTTATATAACGAGTTATGAGGTTCGACGTCCGCCGCGCAACCTTTAAGGTCGAGCCGGGGCGGCCTCCGGCCTTTATTTACTCTGTGCAAGCCTTGCAGCCAGGAATATGGATTCGGGAGAGCGAAAAATTACGTAAATATTATGTATTCTGTACTATTATTGTTGATATAGTAACTAAGAACACGAAAGTCGTATTTATAATAATTTACCTAATGGTAGGTTGCACACTCATTTAGTGTAGATTTTTGAAACTTAATTTACACTAAGGTAAAGTTAAAGACTGTCAAATCTTTCTTAGTGATTACCTAATGAAAGTAAATAGTTTATATTTTTAACCGACTTCCAACAGAAGAAGGTTATCAAGTCATATTTAACAAAACATTGTTTTATTTTTCACGGTTATTACTCAGTAAGTCGTTACTGCCGGGAAAGTCCACGATCTCTTGCACAGAAAACAGGAAGTGGAGGTATTCTTCCTCGTTTCCTCATTCAGATCTAATGCTAAACATGAAAAGCTACTTACACATTAATGGCAGCTAAATCCTGACAACATTCATTGTACTATTTTCATTGTCACGTAACGTCAAGTAAGTCGTTACTTTGCTTAAAAAAACTGAAATTGACTAGGAAAACATCAATAGAAATATAAAATGTGTTTTAAATACATACAATAAATTGATCTATTCTAAACACACTTATTTGAATAACGAACATTTTATACAAAATCAGAAACGTATTTGTAATTGGAGAAGCTTCAATAAATGTAGTATAAAAAAATAAAGCTGCTAAAATAGCCGACACTTCCTTCCGGTGGTTTGTTATTTTTTGTTCTGTAAACGTTCGAAGTAACAAATGCGTTCGACGGATGCAGGCCGCGCCAATAAAAACGGAAGGAAGTTATTGACAAATGTTCCTATGAGGGTGCTTTTAGGGTTCCGTAAAATATTCAAATAGGAGAAACTTAAAAGGATTCTCATGTTAACTCCATTAGGTTTATTTAAAAAAAAACTTTTTTTTTAATTGTTTCAAGTATTTTTATTTAAAAATCGCCTGGAAAGAGGACGTTAGTGGTATTAAAAACTAATCTTAGGGTCTAGTACGCCAGGTTAATCACGGATGAGTTCAACTTTAGTACTCAACCAGAACTTCATCAATCAATGAACACAAAAAATAGGTTGTAAAAAAACAAAAATAAGAGGAGTATCCGAAACGGCCAGTACTTTTTTCTATGTGTCAATTTAGGCATTTCGCGCGACGTGCCTTTGCCTCCGTTTTGCAGCTGACGAGGTAGGGACGTGAGCGCAGGGCCGGGGCCGGGCTCAGCGCGGCGGGCGCGGGACGCGGGGCGGTCGACATCCGGCGCGCACCGTGGGAATACACCCACCTAACCGTACCATAGATTATAAACGGATACTAATTAATTTAGGCAACGTACGATATCGATGATCATAGATTATACATTTATCTTAATCATTAATCTTTCAATTGTTATCTTAGAGATCCTTTAAATCTGAGCAATACTTAAATGTCGAGAAATATGTATGCTTCGATAAAGTTGTATGTAAATTGAATTAAATAGACATATCGTAAATGTCAATTTAACGTTGTTTATTATCATTAAAAGAGGAAATAATATGGCCATAAAATAAGCTATCATTTGTTTTATTCCAATTAGAGGTGGCCAGGGTATATAGATCCCAGCCATGTGTCTCGATAGTCCAGTCTTCATACAAAAGAATGTTATTTTTCTGTAAATTATAGTGAAACGATTAAATTATAAAAAGTTTTCAATCGATCGGTACAAGATAGCAGCGTTCCGTTCTACAAAATGACGTTTATAGTTGACGTATTAATTATTAAAGAAACAAGTTTAACACTAAACTAGTTATCTTCGATGAGAATCAATGAAAAATGCAATCCTGTTATTAATACCCGATGTTATACACAGAGTATAAAACATCAGGTGTTCAGAGATTCGCAGAATCGTTCCCTCCTTTGTTCGGAATACGTCGCTCTCAGACGCAAGATGGCGACACACCTGGCCTAGCATCTGCTTCCACCATTCAGGACGTGCTATTAAATTTTATCAATTGCAGACGCGCTTTGGCTCCATTCATTTTTTACTTTTTTTACTTACCGGCATTGCACTTTAGTCGGTTTACTTTTAATATTGAATTACAAACATAAAAAGTTAATAATAAATGATTCAGTGAAATAGACAAGTACTTAGATAAAATTAAACCATTTTATCCAATTGGTATATTAGTAGTACATTATACAATTTCAGGGTTCTATACAAAGATGATATAAAATAAAAAGTTGCTACCGCAGAGAGATACACGGTTATGTATAAAGCAGGAATTTACGCGGAAAAACTCAACTAAAACTTATTACTATAGTAATTATAATGCTAATAAAAAAAGGAAAAACCAAATTACTATTATATTCGTTTACATTAGTATAAAATAAATTCGTGGAAGTAAACGCGAGTAATCGTTACATACATTTATATTAGAGACAAGCGTCTTCCTATTTATAAATGAACATCGTATTTATCTTATTCATGCGACTCGAAAACAAATTAAGTTGAATACGTCGTTATCTCTGAATATATTCATTCATAACTTTGTTGATAACTTCTCACGACTCCAGTCTCGACTTCGCGCCACGATTAACCTATCTCGATCTATTTTAATGACATTTGTGCTGTTGATAATTTTAAAAAGTTAGGTTATTAATTTATTTTAGAAATTAGTGCATTGCTAATTTCTCGTATAGCTCTGTGTAGCTGTATATTTACATTATTGTATATTTTGTCTATTTTTTTTTATAAAAATACTCCTTTCTTGGTTTGAATATATTTTGATATGGAATAACGAAACGTTATTGTCCGAATTATCCCAAGTCCATGTACTGGCTGTACAACAAAAAAATTAAGAATAAAAAAGTAGCGGGAATTCGTACAAGCTCATTTTTATTACAGCGCGTACCCACGAGTAAGTTGATATACGAAAGCGTACGGGTATTAATTCAATCCTAATTTATTAACGACGATAAAAAGCCACATTATATTCCTATACGAGAAATATTTTATTTAATCTTCCTCGATTCAGTTTGACGTGGACATAAATTATATCGAATATAACTAAAAAGGTATAATCGTTTCAACTTCACTTTGGTAGTTTAGTTAATAAAAGCGTTGTTTAGAAGAAACACGATGCTTGTAACGGACCTTACATAATATTCGTAAACCTTGAACAAAATAATTGTTACTACATACAATAATATAACTAGATACCAAAGAATAGAGTTCAATATTGAGTACACTTTTATGATTAGTTAAGTCGTTTTAGTTTTGAGTGAGCTTCTGTTCTCAATGGACCAGCTGCAATAGTAAATGTGCAAGTAACAAATTCAAATATAAGTAGCTAATACGTAAGCTTTAAACTTTATAAAGTTTTATACACGATACTTAAGCCTTGTTCGCACCAGGATAGTATTTTAGTCGAATAGCAAGTAGCGTTTATCCTAACTAATTTAATCGTTTAAACCTAAACCTACGCACTAGGATAGTAATTTAGTAACTAAACATGTCCGAACAGCAACATTTTAGTAGAGTAGATTAGTAAATCCTTTGTTCAGATACTTGCTACTCGACTTAAATACTATCCTTGTGCGTACAATGCTTTACTCTTGAATAGTTCTTTTTTCTTCTTAAATTCTTAAAATAATAAACATCCGATATGCCAATGTTTGAAATTTAATGAGATTTAACGTATTTTGCCAGTATTATAAAAATAATAACTAGATGAAGTTCTGTGTGTTGTGGAGAACTAGATTGTCCGGACAGACCGGCCGCGATGTTAATGTGGCTTCGAATACCAAATACGTTTCGTACACTCGCCTACACAATCATAATTATTCAAATATTTATAAGCTTTGTTTATCCACGAACGGATGTAAGTGGGCTCACAGCTTACTGGTTACATGTTAAGATTTCTTGATATTATACTTGTATTAAAATCATTTAAAACCCTCGCGTTCACGGATAAATTGGATATGCAAAATGTGTAATGTTTAAAATTGCTTATCTACTTTCTACATACAAAGTTCTTCAACGCAAAGCGTCATATGTTAGATGTGACCTTACTATAGCTCTAGAATAATTTCCTATAAATAAAACAATAATAACTTTTGTTAGCGACTGTACAACGGACATTAATTATTCGCCGAAGCGTTTGCATGCACAAATTACCCACTTGGCCGTTTGCTGCATCCTTATAATGACATCTACGACGACAAACTTTTTTTTTGTTTCCGTTTCCCCCATCAGACTGTACTATTAGTCAGTCTGGCTTCGCGCGTTTGTTTTCTATTAAAAAGAAAATGGCCGCGAAGCACTTTCACTGAAATAAAGTGATATACCTATATTTTCTGTTGTAGTTACTATTAACCACGTCGTATTGTTCAAGGAAAATTGATAGCTATAAGTATAAATACTCCTTTGTCTGATACTTCTTCGTTGGTGACGCCTGTGACGTCTTTAATTTTTGTGGAGTGACGTCACGATCCGACAAATACCGTGACGCAAACACGACTAAATAACACTATGACGTAATCACTCACTCATTCAAGCTTCCGAAAAATATTAACCAGTAAAATGAAAAAGTCCTCCCCATGGCTTATAATTACTGAGCATTACTTACCTTTTAAAAATGGGGTATTTATGTTCATTGAAGGCGTCATGATTCCCACGGTCGTATGAATGGAACAAGTGGGAAGACCGGGACGCGTGGTGCAGGAGAAAGGGTCTCGCTTCCGCCGTACTGGCGTCTGCTGCTTCCGCCGGATACCCGCTCCCCGCGTCTCCCCCGCGGTTCCTAGCAGCTCAATTATAATTTCCTACTTACCGCTTCCTTTGAAGGGGTCGGTGTATAATTAGAAGCCATATTGTGCTGACTAGCCAGAATATGTTCAAAGTGTTATTATTACAGAGCTTTTAATGATATAAAAAAGCAAACATGCCGAGAACCTATTTCATCATCATCTACAAAATAACCTATAAACTATATCTTCTCAAAGTAACACGATATTTCCCAACGATAAACCAAAAAAGGAGTCTAACCTCTACTCTCCTTTTTTGCACACTGTTTTTTGGAATTAATTAATTTATTCAATTACATAAGCAAACGTAAAACAAGTTCCCAAAGCAGATCCCAATAACAACAAAGTAAATGTATAATCTGTAAAAAAAATGGCAACAAATTAATTTTAATTTAAAAGCGGCATACTATTTCTGTACGAACATTTGTTATACACGCACGCAATATTCAACGTTCGACCTTCAAACGAAACTCAAGTACGCAGGGAATCTATTTCTTAAAACATTCTACAGTCCGACAAACATATTTGACCCGATGGTCATAAGTGACATAACAGAAGTTGACAAGAGCCCCGTTGACAATATCAAAAAGTGTCACAAATGCCCTGTTGTGTAACCCTCATTATGTTTTGTGTTATTTCCTTTGTCTACATAGGTTTTTACAAAGTTTCTTATATTATTTACCGCTATAGCACCCCCTCTCCCCGGGTCAGATATCTTTTTCCGACTCTAGATACTTTCACGGCCGACGGTTTGCTTGACATCGCACTATGAATGGCGCTCGTTTCATCTTCTCTTTCTAATACTGCAACACTTGTGAGTGCAAGACAAGGAGGAACTGCGGTAGCGAATCGAACGTGGGGTTTTCATTCATTAATATTATATTTTTTCTTCAACGAATGGCAGAACTCATTCTGATTTCAAAATTAATCGAGATAATTTGTCTCTGCCTTGAAACAAAAAAAAAACAAATGCTTAATCGATTTTAAGCCAAGAATTAATTTAAAATTCCGTTTTTTCTGCATCAATCTCAATTTCATTTTAGAGGCTGAAATGGAAAAACATGGCACTTATTTATTTTTTTAGTAGTAAAAGGTACTACCAACTCTGCCCACACCGTAATGGAAGTTACCAGAATAAATGAATAACTGAATGAAATATCGCGTAGGAGAAAACTTCCAAGTTATTACCTCCCACTTGGGAGCGATCTATAAATAGTGCCCACGCTGTCTTTAAATAAATATACATATAAAATATATAAGACATATGTCTTTGCAATTTCGAAAGCTGCGAGCCAAAGATATATTATACTGTAGATTGAACACTCGAAGCCTAAAAGTGAGGCATTTTCTTTGACCTCCGGAGGTCAAACGTAGGGAGATTTCCCCTAGTGTTAACCTCTAAATTATATTTGCCGACATAAAAAGTCGACCGAATGTAACCTCTTTTCTCAAATTTAAATTTTATTTCATAGTATTTACTAAAGTTTAATATTGTAATTAATAGAGACATTTTTAAAACGCTAATTAAAAATGTATAACAACCATAATTTTGTTTTAGTCTTTGTTAAAAATTGTTTGGATTTAAATTATTTTAAATAAAATAATAATGATTAAAAACGATAATTTTACGTTTCAATGAATGTTTTAGTTTATTCTACTGTTTATTTAAAAAAATAAAAAAACACACAATTTCCCAAACTTGGGAATTTTTTTCATGATACTGGCAAGTTTTTTTTTTAATAATTTCTTTCTTGGCACGCTTTTTAACGTCAAATTAGTATGGGGTGCTCCCTCTATGTATAATATCTCTTTGATCCTAAAGTTTTTTTTAGTATAAACCTTTTCGACCTTATGTAAACTGATAACTGAAAAATAAACTGAAACTTATGAATAATTTGTAAAGAAATTTCGTACTTATTGCTTATCGTTAGCGTTTGATATCAATATTAGAATAAATTAGTGTCAAAGATTATATCGAAGAAGCTTTTCCATGCAAAAAATCATTCATGCGTTCCCTATCGTGCCACATGTTTCCAGTAATTATAAAAAGCTACAAAATCTATCAGTATCATGTCGGCCAAGTGTGACGCAGTCCCGTAGTCACTCTCAGCAGACTCGCCTATTGCTCCCCCTGTGACGTCACGGGATTTGACGTATTCGATAGAATTGCTCTCTAGGTTATTTCAGGTATATCGTATGTCAAATGGATTAAAATATTAAAATAGATAGAATGGATAATATATTCGAGTTTTTCCTTAATTTGTTAATTAATTTTGCTAATTTTCGATTATTCATTATTTATTTTATATAATTTTTATTATATTAACTTTGGTGCTGTTCTACCTGTGTTTTTCGTATGTTTAGTCCTACATAGTAAAGTCTTGTTCGCACCAGGTTAGTATTTAGTCGAGTAGCGAGTAGCATTTATCCGAACAAAGGATTTAGTAATGTTCGGACTCGTTTAAGCCTAAACGTACACACTAGGGTAGTAATTTAGTAACTAAACGTGTCCGAACAGCAACATTTTAGTAGAATAGATTAGTAAATCCTTTGTTCCGATACTTCTCTATCCTAGTGTGTACAAGGCTTAACTCGTGACAGATCGCACAAGCGCTTCATACATTTTAAATCCAATGTTCCGTAACAATTACGTCAACACGTATGAGGGTTGCTCATTACGAGTACAAAACTTCATGTGTAAGCTCTGACAAGTAAAGATTATCCAACAGATAATATAACTTGAATGGCACGAAACTGAATGAAACAGTGCGGGCCGACGAGCGGTGCGCGGTGCGCGGTGCGCGGCGAATGGGAGCGGAAACGCGCGGTTAGTCCACTTCCTGTTTCCTGTGGAGCGGCGCACGCGCACGCTCACCGTCCCAACACCACTCGTAGAAGATACTAGCTCGCCAAAGGAGCATGCGGTAAACAAAAAAATTGATTTCATCAGATTGGTCCACTACTGCCATCTCTTGAAAGTGCTGTTTCAAAATTTCACACGTCACTTCTACATTACATTTATTAAGAAAACTGGAAAAGTGTATTCAAACGTGTTTGTTTTACATTTGAACAAAATTGTCAGGTTGCTATAGCATTCGGCAAAAAAATAAATAATTAGGCAAGATCTTAAAGCTAAAAATAACGTTTTCTTTAAGTTTGAGTAATTTCTAATCAAAACGTAAAATTGGATTTCAATGGAGACAGTTATTTATAGCATGAAGAGAAAAAAATATTCTCGACTTAACTGAAATCCATTATACCTGCTCTGAACGAAGTTGTCTTTTTAAAGAGAAATTCTATTTTCGTATCAAATAGCTAATTTATACGTAAAAGGGAAAAAGCCCGCGGATATTAGAAAAAAAATCGAATTGATTTGTACATTTTGTCCTTTCAATTCATTAATTCCTTTTTTAGAAGTTCTTAGAAGTATAACTAATTTCGAAACATGATTATTGACTACGAATACTTACAGAAGATCGCTACACGACAGAGAAAACTTTTATTCATAAAGATTGTTTTGAAACCTTTTTTTTAACGTCAGGAAATGCGTTTATGCACCTCTACGCCGGGCGGTGCAATGGCGTAGGGAGTGTGGGACTCGCCGGCCACAGAATGTGACCAGAATACCCACTAAAACCTGACAGCCCTCGATAGCTTTGAGTGGGCCGCGGGTACACTCTCGCAATCCTCCACGAATTTGTTTTAAAACCTACCCTAACCCAAACCTAGTAGGCACCTATGTTAGGACAGCTTATTAAATGAAACTTTCTCTACTAAATTCAAGTTCTATAGACTTAAGAATGAGTATTTGGTTATGCGCATGTAAAATGACGTCACGAATGGTTCGATACTAATTACCTAAGCGCGAATAACGTTGCTCTGTTCGTTGCTTCGCCTACGCTCGCCCACGCGTCGCCTGATCTGCCCTGCGCCCCCTTCCCCGCCGGCACCGCACGCCCTGCCGGCCCTAAGTAAATCAATTTTAAGTAAGAAACTAGTATTCGTAGTTAAACTACAACTTTTCAATAAAAAGGAACTAACAACCCCACTCAAAATGGCACTTAAACAGCTCTTTTGAATAGATTTCGTGTATTAAATAAACACTATTAATAGGTCTAAAAAAGTTACTTCTAATGGTACATTATAATATTCATTGTTTTACAAATTGATGAATTATAAGTGTTTTGTTTCTTGGCAAAAGATAAAAATGAATGATAACCTCAGAGCGACTTCGTGGCGCGGTTAATTCATGGCCAAAAAGGGGGGGCGGCCCCACCCCTCGGCCGGCACGGCGCCGTTCATTCAGCCCCGGGGTAAGCGGCTCCCTACCTTGACACGAACACATTTGCATACTACGCTAATGTTCTAACATTCAAACTTTTACATTCATAAATTCGATATAAAGTTTAGAATACAAAAAATAGTAGCTCTCTATTTTATTAGAGTTGTGTAGAGTTGTTTTTAGTTGTAGCACAATGTCCTCCTGCATTTTTAAGGTATAGATAAAGCAATGTGATAGACAATTCAAATAAGTATGTATAAAGGACTGTCTTATAGAAATTACAGTTGCTAAGCCCTTATGGGCTCAATTCGCAAAAATACTGACGTAGGTAATTGAGTTCTTACCATTCCTGATTTCAGTAGAGTGACGTAATTTGTAATCCGCCTGTTTCGAAACAAGAATCTTTTCTGAGCCTGTAGCCCTTACGACATCTACTCCGCAAAGACAATTGCAAAACGTTAACAACGTAATGTCGATTGGGAGAGGGCACGTGGTAGGGCGCGCGTGGGAGGCGGCCGACATGAATGAACCGACCTCTCGTTTCCCCTTCTCAGTATAGCCAACGTGTCGACAGAGCTGTAGAAAGTGCATCGTAGGTGTTATTACAACTTGACCAGATATGATACGCTTTAACACGGTTTTAATTATTTCCAGTTTGGTATTATTGACGCTTAATTCAAAATCATTCGAAAATTGTTGAAAATAATGTCAAACAGCCATGGTAC
>QDHC01000263.1:799545-811008 GCA_013186455.1 Papilio dardanus tibullus | reverse complement strand
GTCGCGGAAGTAGTCCTTGCACGCGTCGATACTCGCCCGTGATATCTGTAACAAAATTCAACAATTTCAATAATGTCATTTCTCATAATGCTCACAAACATAGACGTAAATTCAGTAAGTAATATATATAAATATATTTTATATCATGAAGTGGCAAACGAGCAAACGGCCACCTGGATTCGCTGAAATAGCGAAGCGACCGCTGCCATGGACATCTGCAATTACAGATGCGTTGTCTACCCTTAGTCTACGGGGGAGGAGACACATAGAAAGAGGATAATTGCTCTAGGAAGAGCGGCCAGGGGATGCGTAGGAACGCTCCAAATCCCTGGCTCACCAAATCCACTTCCCCATCCCGTCATTTCCTTATAAGAAAAGGATAGGAAAGGAAAGTGGACTAAAATTAGTCCATATTTAACAGTAACCCTTCTTTGTCATACGCAGTGCACAGGTATAAACACCTACAATTACATCGTCTCTGAAGATTCTAAAAATAGCTCGAAGATGAATGTAGCAGGGGTTTCATTGAGAGCGACCCAGTTTGGGGAGCATCGATTCACCTCGGGGTGAATGGTATGACGTCATAGGGAAACTGGGGCACGTTGTGCAAGTGGGTCGTGCCCCCCGCCCCCCGGGCCCCCGCTGCAGCCTCAACAAGAACACCGCGGGTCACGGGGAAAAGGAAATTGGATTTATAAATTTAGCCTCAAGGATGTACTCAGTGACGCTGAAGGTATTTTATAAGTGGAATAATAAATTTTATTTACGACCACATTTTTAATGAAACTGATCTAAATTTTCCTTGGAAAGATGCAAGTCTGCTGACATTATTATTACCTAATAGATATCGTTGACGAAAATTGCGTTATTAATTTCAAGTTCAATTGTAGATTATATTTTTACAATACTACGTAATCATGATTTATTCAATAGTCCGATAACATTCGAATACATTACCTAATCATATAGTAAATACATATACACAATAAACGTTGTTCCGTCAATGAAACTGCGGTGCGGAATATCAATGGAGATACTAGAATGAGATCTGACCCGGTCAATGCGCGCTTGTGTGCGTCACAACGTGTAAACGAAATTAAACTTTAATACTATGATAATAAGATATAATTTTATACAGCAAATAGTTTCTAGTATAACCTGATAAAGGTTCCCATCATTAGATGGTAAGGCTTTCAATGTCAGACGTCGAAAGTGCCTTTTAGGGTGCGCCAACACGCTACTAAAGGAAACGACGGCTAGTTTATGTTCGCGCACTGTAATTACTTATTAATGAACGTCAAACCGGTTGTCTATTACTGCAAAAAAATATATGATTGATAGCTGAATAAGATACAAAAATACCGGCTATTTTTTTTCAAGTTCTATTTGGTAGTGAACGGATTACATGTATATTTATGTACTGTTAGAGATTCTCTAATTTTAACAGACAAATTGTCACACAATTTATTATTTGAGAAATCTAGAAAATTATCAGTAGAAATTCAGGAATTTTGCATATACATACTTAAAACATTATTTTTTTATAATACAAAGTGGCAAACGAGCAAGTGGCCAGCAGGATTCGCTGAAAAATCCAAAGGGACCCCTGCGCATAGACATCAGCAATTGCAGATGCATTGCCTACCCTTAATTTACAGAGGAGAAGACGCACAGCAAGAGGATAATAATTTCTATTTGATTTTAAATCACACACAATAATCACGAATATATCAAATCATAGATCACTTGTTATCCTAAGGCTCTATTAGACCGATGTCACGTAAAAAACGGCCTTACGCCGAAGCAAAATCTCATTTCTTTACGCGAAGTCGGTCTAAAGTCTTGTAAGCACCAGCATAGTATTTTAGTCGAGTAGCAAGTAGAAAGAATCCGAACAAAGGATTTACTTATTTACTCCACTAAAATGTGGCTGTTCGGACACGTTGAGTTACTAAACTACTATCCTAGTTAGGTTTAGGCTTAAACGAGTCCGAACAGTAGTAAATCTTTTCGGATAAATGCGACTTGCTACTCGCCTAAAATACTATCCTGGTGCGAACAAGGCTTAAGCCGTAGTGAATAGACATCATACGTATTCCCATAACAAACGAATCGGCTAGATTAAACGAAGCTGTTTGCATTCCTACTTTTGTTATCGTCTTGCTCATTCGTGTTTATACTCTGTTACAGGTGATTGTCATAAATTAACTACAATACTTTGCGTAAGATACGTATAAATATAAACTATATTTATATTTATAATTCAAACAGCTTATTCGTGGTAAAAATTCAGTTTCTTGTCTTACAGCTTCATTAGACCGATGTCACGGAAAAACGGCCTTACGCCGAACCGAAATCTCCGTTTTTTCCGCGAACTCGGTCTAATGAAGCCATATGGTAACGAACAATATGTTAATTATAATTGTATCTATACACAAGGGTATTTTACTTTATTGTATCTTAAAATTATGTAATACGACGACTTTAAATTATAAAAAGTCAAATAAAAAATTCGAAAACGAGAATTGAGTCACAGAGTTACATCACAGTCTATTTCAGTGAGAATTCTGAGAACATTTTCATATGAAATGTACGTCACTGCGCTAGATTGTATCTAGAAAGTTCGATATAACTAAATCATAGCCATACGGCTCCATTAAGCCTTGTTCGCACCAGGATAGTATTTTAGTCTAGTAGCAAGTAACATTTATACGAACAAAGGATTTACTACTGTTCGGACTCGTTTAAGCCTATACCTACGCACTAGGGTATTAATTTAGTAACTAAACATGTCCGAACAGCAACATTTTAGTAGAATAGATTAGTAAATCCTTTGTTCGGATACTTGCTACTTGCTACTCGACTAAAATACCATCCTAGTGTGTACATGGCTTTAGACCGAGTTCACGATAAGAAGAGTACTTATGTCAAAGCAAAATGTCCATTTATATCGCGAACTCGGTCTGATGAAGCCGTCGGGTAATAATAATTTTAAAAATACAGAAGAATTGAGAACCTTCTCTTTTTTGAAGTCGGTTAAAAATCATCTTTAACCCTCCATTCGTGTCCGTCAAGGACCTCATCTACACGTGTCCTTAGGGAGACAATAACCTTGACTGCACGAGTTTTGGTAAATTATCGACAAATGAATGAACGAGAAATTGATGTCATAGCGTGCCAAATAAAAATCCGTATTCTTAGGCATCATACTTTACGAGTGCCTACTTTTATGAATGCTTTTAAAGCTCAATCAATACAACGCAGTGATAACTACAGCAGGGCCTACGTAAGGACTACTGGCGTCTGTGTGTAAAAAAGGCGCCCTTTAAGCATTTTGAAATATTTTTTCTAATGGTAGTTAGGTGCTTGAAATAAAGCAAATAACTGAAATAAAGTAAAGAAGTGAATTTGTCCTTTAAATGTTTTGTTTTTTTTTTCATTTTTTTTAGGGGCGCTAAGACCGCTTTTCTCTGGCGCCCGTATGCATTGCAGACTTTGCATATATAGTAGCGAGGGCTCTGACTGTCTGTCTGTTCGTACTATCTTATCAGGGCGTTACATTGACGTGAAATTACGCGGCTCGCGTACTGACTACTCCGTGACTCTTGCAGCTAGATAACTCACTCGATTTCCCGATGCCCAGATACGGAGTGAAAGTCGAAGGAAACGATTATTCAATATTTTCTATCCTGTTGTATTGGATTTTAATTATTCTATGACGTCACAAACTGGTAATAATAGTTGAAACACTGGTTATTTCTAACGTGACCATTTTTATTTGAACTCAAAACGGGACAAGTCTCTCTCATGCTCCCGGCTATTGTCTATTGGCTATTAACTATCCAAATTTACGCGCGGTTTCCGAAAAAGGGACAATTTGGCGTCCTAGAGATTATCCCGGGGACACTAGGACACATAACTCTAAAAGAGGACAGTCCCGTTCAAAACGGGACGTCTGGTCACGTTATTTATACCATAATATGTTTTTTGACGTGTAAGATGAAGATTGTTCCTAGGTTCCCTTCTATGTGTTTTTAAATCTATAATGTATATGTTTAATGAGAAGACCATCTTAATCATATTGTGTATCATTCTCTCTGAATCATTTTATCTATCCATTAAGAGATAATGTCATATAGGGAGGGTGGTTGAACAATGAATGACACATCGGCCATTGTTAGCTATCAATTAACAAAAGAACTCACGTAATCGTGTCATTTCAATAAAAATAAGCTTTTATGTTTAGATACTAAAGTAGATGAAGGATGTAGGAAGTACCTATTTATTATCTCGACTCTTATGTATAAACTAAAGAGAGATGTAACAGAAAACAAAACTAAGAACTATTTTTCCCAACTTTGCCACGTCTGAGACAAAATTCGGAAAAAGCAAGACTAAGGTGCACTTGAATGCTAGAAACTGCAGTCTAATTGTAATATTCAAGGCTTGTTTTGACCTAAACTATCAAAACTATCGAGTCCGCGACACGTGGTCGGTGGAAGTCAGCTAACGTATGGAAAGCGATGACGTCACGGGGCACGGAAATAGCCCGGCCTTCGCGCGGTGACGGGAAACCGCTCCGAGCTCACATCGGCCCATACTATATTATGTATTCGGATTAGACAAAGATTGATGGCTCGATGTAGTCAGCTCGTAAAACTCTACATGTTTGCTTTTCTATCATTTTATTTTTCAAACACAATATAAATCTTTTGCGCACCAATCTTTGCAATGACCGTTACGATCTGCTCGCTTGAGAAACATTTTTCTCTGAAGCACTTCGAATAACGTGGAAATAATAAATTTCATAACGCAATGCTCTCTATATTTATAATCTACTATGCTATACTTCGATAACATGCGTTTAATACCACAGAGTACGAAAAACTGCAACAAACATACTTCATCTTTCATGCATTCTAAGCCATTTCTTGGTTATCTTATCTTTAGAAACAGACGTTATTTTTATGTAGTCTCGATATAGATTTGTTTCTTAATTTAACGTTATTTTTGAACAAACATAAGTTTATGTCTAATTATTCTCAGTCACGTTAGAGTTACGAAATTAGGACACGACTCCTAATTCAAATTTTATTACAATAAAAAACAGCGAAAAAACTTTACGAGTGATAATGAAGATATGACCTTGCATGCATGAGCATGGCAATACAGAGTTGCATGGACAGTGCAAGCATGGTGCACGCATGGTGCGTTGTTCGCGTGGTAACGACGGTACAGTTAGCAACATGCGGATGCCGCATCCACCCCCCTCTGTCATCTCTCCCCCCGACCCCGCCATTTCCCTCGACCCACTGACCCGGGGAATAGTGTTACCAATTATACTAGTACTACAAGGATTATTATAACTTCCTTTTTTAACTTTGTAAAAATAGAGCGAATTAACGTAAGAATGAATAAATTAATTCGGGAAAATTGTTTTACGCGAAAACAGTTTGGTCGTGATGCAAAATTTGCTTCAAGTTTGCGTAATTAATTATTTAAATGAAAAAAAAGTCTATTTTTTGTACAGAATTTGTACACAGTGATAACTCAAGGATTTCAATGCATTATGCAGTGAGAACTTTAGAACAATTTATGAAACATTAGCGTTTATTTCGGTATAGGTACCGACTAGTTTCAGGCACGTCGTGGGTCCTTCATCAGGGTGAGTGGATTATCAGGATATATTCGCGGTCGCGTCACGTCCGTCACTTTAGTGGTAATATAGATAGTCTCAGAATTAGTTGTGTATATGGTCACCCTACATCGCCGCTCAATAGAGGCAGGAGGGCCGCCATTGACGGCGCGCATTCATGCTGCCTACACCGCTCAATGACTACGCGCCTCAATGAAAACCTAACTTTACTATACCCCCACAAATTACTAATAGATATCATTAAAAATAAAAAAAAGCAACTATCTGCTTAGCTTTACGTGAACTTTGAATAAAACGTTTCTTTGACGTATAATTGTATTGAATAGTGTTAATATATTTTACCGCAAATACGTTGCTTTGTTCTCATTATTTGTATCTCTTACGGTCGAATACTGAAACGAGTCTTAAAGTAAGCGCCGCTTACAATCCAACAGACGACAAAATTCGTATGAAATTTAGAGTTTAAGCTTGGCCTTATCATTTAACACACACATTTGAACTGTGTCATTTCTAGGGTACTACTCTGTCAATAAACCCAATTTTCACTAGCGCAATTAAACCACAAACCTTTGACTGCGGATACCGTAATTTCCACAAGGTTCGAAACTATCCTTTATCTATAAATTAGACGAATAAAACAAGAGTCATTTTACAGCAGTCGTATTGTGATTTCCTTTATGTTACTTACCTTGCTGACAAGCATGTCAGTTTCATCGAAGTGCCGTCCGAACATCTTTGGCGACTCTCCAGGTATCGGCTCTATCTTGATGCAGACCTCCTGGCCCTTGCGCGCCGTCTCCACCTGCTTGTGGTTCACCTCGATCGAGGTCACCAGACCCAGCTCCACGAACTGGACACATGACCATCATTGTGAATGAATGAATGAATGATTCAAATGTTATCAAGCTAAGAAAAGTATGAGTTAAATTAAAAGTTATGGCGAATGAATGAATGAATGAATGGTTCAATATTTTATCAAGCTAAGGAAAGTTTGAATTAACTTTAACAAGATATACGGCCTCATTCAGTTATGGTGAATGAATGAATGATTCAATGTTATCAGCCTAAGTGAAGTTTGAATGAAATTGTTTAACTGGATATATGACTTCATTCAGTTATGAACAATTGAATGATCTCCAGATATTTGAATAACCTAACTTTTTAAACTAAACGATGATTGAACGAATGAATGATTCAACTTGTATGAAGCTAAGAAAAGTTGGAATGAAATTCTATAACTGAAAGACACGGTAATAGTTTTGCAATTTTAACAGAACTAGTGCAAAAATAAACGTTTATTTAGTGTACAGACTGCAAAACATGTCAAGTGAAATACAAAAAATTTTTTTTTTTTTTATTTTTGCAAATGATATTTTGACATAAATCTATGTGTGATATAATTCTATACCTCTTTACTGGGCACACAGATGGGCGTGCCCTCCTTGACGATGCCAGCCTCCACCATCACACCCATCACGATGGGGTCACGAGAGTTGAACACAAATTGTGGCAACACCTGATACAAATAAAAACATTTATCCAATGCCTTAATATATTTTAAAAATATGTAAATAATAAAGATAAAAGGATAGATAAAAAAGGAATAAAAGGTGAAGCATACAAAATATCACTGTAAGTCTAATGCTTCATTAGACCGATTTCACACAAAAAACGGCCTTACGCCGAAGGAAAATCTCCGTTTTTTCCGCGAACGCGGTCTAATGAAGCCCTTGGGTAAGATTCATTCAGTCTCATCATTCGTTTAGTGATTGAATGACTCTTCTGAATGATTTATTTTTAAGCTATCTTTTGTACACACACTAAACTTTCCTCTAATTGAAAGCGAAAATAAAGTAAAAAGAGGAATGTCATATTACATAAATGGCGGCGAAATGGCCAAATAAGGCCATATTGGCCTTTTTTAGTTATTTTGTCAAAATTATCAAATAAAGATTAATAATATTGTGAAATAATGATACTTAATAAGACATATTATAACAAAAAGTGTTTTTCTAGACATATTTCAGAATCTACGAGTTTAGCATAAATTGTAATTTAACTATATTTTTAACCGAATTCCAAAAGGAAGAGGTTCCTCAAATTCTGTATGTTTTTTGTCATAAATTTTCGATTGGAATGTATGTTCGTCTGTATATATTTTTTATAAGGTTTCGAGTGTTATACATACTAACTAGTGACCCGCCCCGGCTTCGCACGGGTTCAATTATTATTAGTATCGCTGTTATATACAATGTTCACAGTTTTTCTGTAGTGTATTTAGTATCAGTTTTGCACCCGTGCGAAGCCGGGGCGGGTCGCTAGTTGCGACTATAATTTGAGATTTAAACTATTCTATCTCTCAAGTTGGATCGAACTGCACATGGTGTGTGAATTTTATTGTAATCGGTTAAGTGGTTTAGGAGTCCATCGAGGACAAACATTGTGACACGAGATTTATATATATTAAGATTTAGTTTTCTTATACTACCTTTATCTTGCACGGGAATACAGCGATATGTTTGAATTCCTCTCTCTTCCTCTGCTTTAACTCCTCCCTGTACGCCGTGAACTTGTCGAACAGATGGTAGATGATGTCTGCAGCGAAGATCTTCACTCCTAGCTGGTCTGCTAACTCCTGAGCGTCGCGCTCGATCTAGACAATACAACATTAAAAAATACCTAAGTAATGTATGTTAAAATCTGAAAAAGACCGTAATAAAAATATAAGTAAATATATATAAAATACAGCTATAGTGATAGGCATCGTTGAACTATGATTTCGGCCAGTTCAGGAGGGACATCTACTTTATTATGGTTTTAATCGAAGTAGTTTTCATATCAATATTATAGTTTTTAATTTTCGTCGTTTTGGTGCCACCCCCTATCTACCTAAGAAATTAGTAAAACACTTATAAATAATTAATTATTAATTAGTGGCTTTTTTAGTGGCTTACCTTGACGTCGAATGCTAGTATAGTTGCGTACTGCGAGTCGTGCTCCAACATGGCGGATGCCTTCATCACATCGCGCTTCACAACCGGACCTATCCTGATCGCGGAGTACTGCAACAATAAATGTTTTTATAATTCTATGGCTTCATTAGACCGAGTTCGCCATATAAACGGAGATTTTGCTACGGCGTAAAGACGTTTGCGTGACATCGGTCTAATGAAGGGTCACTATTTTTCTAAAGTATTTTTTTATTAATTTAACAACGAAATAATTGAAAGAGAACTAAATGCTAAGAATCTCTTCTCCCTTACTTTCCTGATAAAGCACCTAGTCATTTTTTTTTCTTTTTGTCACTTTTTTTGTATCTTAAAAAACTATGGCATTTTTAAATGTGTAGTTATTTCCAATTCTCCCTGACCTCCAATTTTTTGAGCTATTATACGTCTATCTTGATTAACTAGCTGTTACTTTTGACATCGTCAGCATAGAATGAAAAAAATATAGCCTATGTTATTTGAGAATAATTTAGCATTCTAATGGTAAAAAAATTTAAAATTGTACCAGTACTTTCTGAGTTGTTTCGAAAGTCAGTACAGTCAAACATAGACAAGGGACCGCGTTATTTTTCTTACTTGTAGAGGTTTCTGAATCCGAATATCTCGTTTATGGAGATAGCTCGTCGGGACCAGAGAATGACTCTCGCTTATAGCATTTATGCTATTTATAATATAAGTACAAAAAAACAAAGTAATACCGGTATCTTGCTGGTGCGGAGGAACTCGAGCAGGGCCTCCAGCGAGCCGAGCGTGGAGGCCTGCACGTACACGCCGCGCTCCGACAGCTTGATGGACGACAGCGCAGACTTCAGCTCGCGCGCCACCTCCTCTCTGACAATATTACACCATTACTACGCTGATATGGTAAAATAAAATACCTTTGAACCTGTATAAGCTAGAATTTTTTATAAGAAATATACAGTATAACCTGTATAAGCGATAATTGGTAGCTAAGCTACTTACGAAGCTAAAAACTCGGATGAAAGAGAAATCGCTATAGAATGTTACGGTCTCTTTAACGCTCGTTAATATAGGTTCGACTGTATGTAACATATTGAAAGAAAAACATTATAACTTAGATTAAACAACTTGATACGAAATGCAGATCCCCTCTATTTCACATTTTTTTTTTATTACAAAGTGACAAACGAGCAAGCTATCACCTGGATTCGCTGAAAAAGCGAAGCGACCGCTGCCCATTGACATCTGCATTTGCAGATGCGTTGCCTACCCTTAATTTACGGAGGAGATGCACAGCAAGAGGACAATACCTCTTCCTGTGTGTCCGCTCCCCCGCCAATCCACTTCCCCTTCCTATCATTTCCTTATTAGAAATAGATAAAAAGGGAAAGCCGACTGAAATTAGGACTCCGGCACCACACTCGTCACACGAAACACGTAATAGCTTCCATTTGAAGCCTGTCTTCCGTGTGGTCGTGGTATTTCACCGGGCGAGTCGGACAATTTGTGCGAAGATGTTAAAGCGGGCTCTACCACTGTTAACATATAACCTGGATGAAAAATAATTATTTCTCAACAATTAACAATAAAAAAGCTAGCTCACTTCAAAACATCGACTTCATCAGGTTTCTGTGCGACGAGCAGGTTGAGTCCCGCGATGGCCTTCTCCAGCTCCTTGGCGGCGATCTTCACTCCTTGCGCACCCACCACCTCCTTGTGCTCCATGTACGCGTTCTATACACACATACATACAACATAACAAGTGTTATGTATAGTAAGATACTTATTTGCTGTTTTAATATTCTTGACCAAAAACAATTCACCCTAATCTTTGATTGAAAACACAAAACATCTAACTTCCACCCCCTTTTAGGGGGGGGGGGCGAAAATACCCTGCTTTTGGGGGGGGTGCATAGTTGCGTTTTTTTCAAAATACTATTATACGATATTCTACAGTCGAACCTGGATAATCCAAGAGAGATCGAGAGTCCAAGGGACCGCGATATTTGTCTCGCTTATAGAGGTTTATCTCTAATCCGAGTTTCTCGCTTATGGAGGTAGCTCGTCGGGACTATAGAATGACCCTCACAGAGGTTTGACTGTAAAATAACTTACACATATCGTTAAAAAATTACAACAAAATACATAAAAAAAGATGTTTTCTAAACCAATTAAGTTACCTTGACTCTCAACTCCTTCATAGGCTGCGGCATGAGCAGGGAGCGTATCTGCGTGACGATGGGCCCGTCCGTGCCCGCCAGCACCGCCGTGTCGCCCTCGCGCAGCCGCCCGTTGATCAGGATCGTGTCGATGGTCGTGCCCAGCCCGGGGATCGCTTTCACCTGTACAAAGTCACATTTAATACAACAATAAACATATTAGAATTAAAAAAAAATGAACCAAGTCAAACCATTTTGTTAGAATTTCCCGTAAAGTCACTAACTAACCAAGATCATTGAATATAATAGCTTGTTGGTTTCTTAAACGTCGACGTTAACTATCAAACCAGCTGTTGTTTGCAGTTGCGACAAAGTGTCGTCTGTGTGGAATTAAAAAATATACCCTAATTTACTCAAGGATAATGTAGCTTATTGTCGGTGAAAAAATTATAAAAATCGACCGAGTAATTTTAGTTATTTCAATACATTTAAAAATACAAATCTTTTCCCCGATACAATATTTATACCAAATAAGTTCTAACTTATTTCAATATTTGTCGCTATATTTCCTGACAGTAACCTCTAGCACGATGGCGAGCAGCTGGTCGGAGAAGACGAGACGCTTGTGCAGCGGGCCCTCGCAGGCCTGCACGATGAGCGCCAGCAAGTTGCCCATGCC
>QDHC01000263.1:785889-799371 GCA_013186455.1 Papilio dardanus tibullus | reverse complement strand
CTGATAGTAACCTCTAACACGATGGCGAGCAGCTGGTCGGAGAAGACGAGGCGCTTGTGCAGCGGGCCCTCGCAGGCCTGCACGATGAGCGCCAGCAGATTACCCATACCCTCGCCCGTCACCGCCGAAGTCGGCACCAGCGACACGTAAGACCGCGCGTCAGGGTTCTCGTAGAACAGCGCCGCGTTCAGACCCTGGACACACACCATCACCATTTTACCATAGAACGTTTTTACAAACGAAATCCGTCATTTCGTTTCATTCTTCTTCGTAGTTAATGTAGAATCGGGGAAACTATCAACAAATATATGTGTTTGTGTGTGTTGATAGTTGTTGAGTGTGTGTGTATAATTGTAGTTGTGTGTAAATAATTGCAGTTACCATTCTATCATCAGACGTTTAGACATAAGGCAAAAATACATCACTTTGTATTTGAATTACAATCAGGAAAATTGTCGGTGTTTCTTAAATCTATCTGTTTATCTACAGTCATTTGAACATTTTGTATCCATTGAGATGATGACGTACAGCTTCACACGATAGATTAATTTTTATTATTACCCCTTCGTTTGAATAACTCACTGCTGCCTAACTGGCTATCTCTAAAGAGCAGTGTGTTTCATTTTAATTAACAAGGTGATTTTAATATAAGTAACATCGCAAATTTCACCGATTGTACATTCAAAGAAGCCAAGGCTTGTTACCCACAATTTTTAACCTGTTAAGTGAGAAGGGAAAAATGGGAAGTGCTAGCTTAATTACCCATTCAATTTAATTTTGAATATCCCGACGTCATACGAAAAATTTGACGCCGTCAACTTGTACGTTGTTCTTGTCCATAGACAACTCTTACCTGTTCAGCAAACTGTACAATGACCTCCTTGCTCCGTTTATCAAACTCCAGCTGTGTGTTGGGCTGCTGCAGCTTGAGGATGTCTCTCACATCCTTGCGCTGCGAGCTCTGCCAGTCGTACAGCCGGTCTATCTTGTTCAGAGCAACTATGAACGGTGTCTTCTTCTGTTTTAGAAGATTTATCGATTCTATCGTCTGCGGTTCTAGACCGTGCATTATGTCTACTACCTGAGAAAAAAAAGAACAGAGTTATAGCAGAAATTCATTACCCTATGACATCATCAGATCGAGTTAGCGATATAAACAGAGTTTTTACTTCTGTGTTGGTCCGTTTTTATCGCAACCTCGGTCTAATGAAGCCGAAGCATTATAGATATCTCTTTTAGGTGTAGTGGGACACAGAGGGAGGCCACTGCGAAACGCGTCAATGATTTGAAACCGACAACATATTTAAAAATACAGTCAAACCTGAATACACGAGAAACCTCTATAAACGAGTCATTCTCTGGTCCCGATGAGCTACCTCAATAAGCGAGACAAATATTGCGATCCCTTGGCCTCTCGCTTACCCAGGTTCGACTGTGTACACAAATTCATCATCAACCTTCTCATTGTTTATGAAAAATAGGCAAGTTATTTTAATACATGTTTTAGCAGTAGGATTTCCGTGGAACTTACCAGAATAGCGATGTCACATAAGGAGGAGCCTCGATTTCTAAGGTTACTGAAGGACTCGTGCCCCGGAGTGTCGATGATCAGTAACCCTGGCAACTTGAATGCTATATCATTCACCTGAGAAATAAAATAAAAACTTTATTATTTAAATAATGTAAATCTTAAAACTCAGATATAATAATCGTCATCTATACTAATATTATAAAGAGAGAAACTTTGTATTTTTGTATGTATTGAAATAACTCAAGAATTACTAGGGCGATTTTAAAAATTCTTTCACCATTAGAAAGCTTCATTACCCCTGAGTAACATAGGCTATATTATTTCATTTCACGCGAACTAAGTCGTGCATAACAGCTAGTTGTTAAATAAATATAGGTCACATATAGATCGTAAAGCCATCTTTTAATAAAAAAAATTACAACGGATTCAGCAATTTTTGGTCGTATTAAGGTCAGACAAACAATCCTATCTTATTTTGTAACATTTTGTCATAATTCAGCATATTTTAATATGTATTAGGCGACAAAATATAGTTAACACTATGACTGCCACTATGATTTTAACACAAAAAAGTGAACAGTCAAAACAAATAAAGTCTTACCCCTTTAACATGCTTAGTTTGTTCCTTAATATTCTCAATAGGTACATTCGTGGCACCAATCTGTTGTGTGATACCACCCGCTTCTCCATCCTGTACGTTGGTGCGACGCAGCTTGTCCAGGATCTTGGTCTTCCCGGTGTCTACATGACCGAGTACACAAACCACAGCGGCACGGAGTGGGTTGTTCACTTTGTTCTGTTCATTCTCTTCTCTACGTTTCTAAGTGGTACATTAAGTTTATTTTTATTAATTGTATTTCTTTAAATACATTTATGTATTTAATAGGAAGAGAAAATATAACCGAAAATTTTCTTAAATTTTTTATTTTTTTTAAACTTTTGGCTTAGAATGGGGGGAGGATAAGAACAAAAAAGAGTTATATTTCTTAATTAATAAACTGGAAAACATTTAAAGGTAAAACTAACCTCTAATCTCTTGAGGACAGCCTCCCTCTTCTTCTGCGCGTCAGTCATCTGATCATCTTCACTATCTTCTTCCGAACTTGAATCATCATCAGAGCTATCGTCCTCTTCTTCTGAACTTTCTTCCTCTTGTTTCTAATTAAAAGTATATTTAAATTAATTTTACATATCTTAAATGTGAAACTTTGGATTGATGAAAGTTTATAACCATAGATCTCCATAACGGCTAACAAATCTTGATGTAATTTGACACAGATGTAATAACACAGTTTGGAAGAATACTTAGGCTAAACTTCTTTTAATTCCGCGCGAAGTCGCATGTAAAAACTAGTAATACATTAGTTAAAAAAACATCAGAAGTCTATGTAAAGTTCAATATAACATAGATCATTTCATTATAATCATTTAGTACCACTTTCTGTTTATCTTGTGTTGACTTAGCAGGCTCCTTGGCAGGACTCGGCTGCGCGGGCGCGGGCTCAGGCTTGGCGGGCTCCTCTTCTTCCTCAGAAGACTCCGCATCCCAAGAGTCTTTGATCAAATCATTATCTTCCTTCTTTTCCTCAGATTTTTGAGGCTCTTCCTGTTAATGGCAATCGAGATTATTTTTCAACATTAAGGTAAAATATCGTAAATGGTAACCAACAAAAACTTTATGTTAAAAAAAAGAAATTGTTACCTTTTTCTGCGTAACATCCAAGTCGAACTTCTTTTCCTCTGCAGGAGTTGTGGGTGTTTCTTGAGACATTTGAGTTTTTAATTTCTGCGGCTTAATTCTAGTTCCTAGCCGTGGAGGTCTCTTTTCTGCAGATCCTACTTCAATTCCTTGTGCTTTCAATGATTCTAACATGGCTTGAGCTCTCGCCTTTTCCGCTTTTTGCTTCGGGGTCAACAGCTTGCCTTCAGCTTTAAGTCTTTCTTTTCTCTCCTTTTCTTTTTGCTTTTTCCTCTCCTTGCGTTCTTTTTCTAGTCTTATGGCTTCTAGTCGTTGTTGCTCGCGTTCTTCTTCTTGTTTTAACCTTTCTTCCTCTTCTTTTTTGAGCCTTTCCTCTTCTTCCTTAACCTTTTTCAATGCTTCTTGCATTGCTGCAATAGTCTTTTTAGTTGGACCTTTTTTTGCTTTATCATCTTTTTCAGCTTTATCACCTTTTTTCTTTTTCTTTCCTTCAGTTACTGGAGCGTCTCCTTCAGCATCTTTATCCTTTTCCTCAGCGGGTACCTTAGATTCTTCTTTAGCCACTTGAGTTTCTGTTAACTTAACATCTACTTTAATCTCAGTCGCTTTGGTGGGTGGTTTACTATCATTAACTTCTTTCTTAGGTTCTTGCTCTTTCTTTTTAGCTTCTTGTTTTTTCAACTTCTCGCGTTCCTTCTTTTCCTTCTTCTTCTGAGCAGCTGTTTTTATTGTTACATCAGTTTCATTATCACTATCCTTTTCATCTGCACCCGTTTCTTCTTTTTTAATTTCAACTTCCTGTTTTTTCCCCTTTTTCTTGTTTTTAGCTTTATCTTCAGCCTCTTCCTGTGGTTTATCCTCTACCGGGGCAGGTACTGGAGCGGGTGTTGGTTCAGTCTTAACTCCAGAATACTCCATTTCAAGTTCAGCTAATACCTTTTCTAAATCCTCATCACTATCGTCTTTCTTCCTCTTTGCTTTTTTACCTTTCTTACCAGCAGGTTCCTTTTTATCCTGAGCAGGTTGCTTTTGTTGTTTCTGTACTGGTTTATCATCATCTGAAGAAGGAGGTGCTTCAGGAGCTGATTCTCCTGAATCTTCAATGGCCAACAAAGAAAAAGCACTTTTCTCTTCTTTCTTTTTGTTTTTCTTAGGCTTTTGCTCTACCTCCGCATCTGACTCATCTAGTAAAAGAATTGAATGATAAAATTATATTAATAAAATATAGATAAATGGTATTAAAATGAAAAAAAAACACTAGCATGTTACCTTCACTACTGACATCTTGTTTCTTTTTTTGAGTCTTATTGGAAACAGATACATTCTTAAGGTTCTTCGTGACTTCCTTCACATCAGTTTCTACTACTTTCTTAGCCTTGGATTTAATTTTTGGTTTTTCACTTTCGCTCTCATCTGTATCAATACTGATCCTAAAATTATACAAAAATCAAAGTTGAATTGGAAATTTTTACAAAATATGCTAAGTATTTACATTACATATAATGAGAACAAAACTTTATATTTTTTATGTTAAGATAATATAACTATTTTACTTCTATAAATTATCATTTTTTTATAAATAATATTGAGAATAACCTATAACACTTACTTTCTTCCTTTATTGGGCGCCGGCTTAACACTATCAATGTTGGTTGTTTCCACATCACTGCTTCTGAAAATAATTATTTTTATAAGCGCTGCAATAAAATGAAGTCATACATTTTTCCTGAAATTAGATATTTACCCATCATCCGCAGCCAGGTTCTTCTTTCCTTTTTTTGCTTTCCCCATGTTGTCGTAGTGCTTATATATTAAGTCACAATATCTGAAATGTAATGTTTAATTTTCGTGTGTTTTATAATTTCTATCATGTGAAAAGCAGGCCTCGGACGTATGTTGATTTTTATATGAAATAAAAGTAGATCTAGTGAATAGTGCCTCGTCGTCGTGTCTGTCCCCCTCTTTTATTCCTTTTCAATTTTACGTCAAGAGTCAAGCACGTTTACAAGTCCACTGACACTGATCTCTCTCTGTATAAGCCGACAAGTTTTCTAACCCAGCGGTGGCATATGAAACTAAATTATGTTAGCATACTAGCGCCCGTCCTTTATGTCATTTTCTATGTCCATATCAAAATACCATGTAGGTTTTACATGAATATACCGATAGCAGCGCTTTTTTTACTTGGCTAGATTTCCATTTTTGACAATAGATCACAGATATCGAATATAGCCTGTATAGACGATAAGCCAACTTTTTAGCATTTAATTCATTTTGCCATTAAGTAAACTCGTAGGTTACGTTAATATGAACCTACCAGGTAAAATCAACAGCTCTTCCAAATAGCATTAAGTAGAAACGAAGAAAAAGCTGCAAAAAAAAATATCTCCTAACTATTCTAAATGCGATATCTATGATCCCTGATAAAAGTTTTTAATTTCAACAATTTGGCAACATTAACATTGTGTACTCTGTATTCTTTGACAATTGGCAAATGGTATTTTTTCTGCACCTACATACTATAATTTGTATTATTAAAATATTGTGCTTAATGTGAAATAATTGGCGAATGGACGAATGTTTCGTTTGATCCAATTGCATTTACATTATTTGTCGACAGGCAATTTATAGCATTGGATATTATTAATTTCTATGAACTCAAAAAGCGAAACTGGCGAAGCTTCAAGGTAATTTTATTTGTCATTATTTTGCGATGTTGGTTTTTAATTCTAATATGTTACAATTAGATTATTCATTTATAACATTGAGCTTTTGTTGTTTATATTGGTCGTGTCAAATGTGTACTATCACGAAGATAAATTCTACAGGTTAACCATTACTTGCTATTTTCGCTCTTTGTTTTGTTGAGTAATTTTCAAACAATATCTGTACTTTGTTTTATATTCAGGGGGAGCGAAGCATCATCGTCAAACAATAACTCAACCCCAGACGACATTGCCGAGGAACAATCCCAACCAGTTTTATGCGTGAATCCAGTATCTGGTAGCACTCAAGACAACATGAAGCGTGCAGCCAAAGAGCTGATTGAGAGATATTTCTATCAGCTACTCGAAGGCTGCGGCAATCCAAACTGTGATAATGAATATTGTGCATCAAGTCAGAAGGTTCACACAGATCTTTGTTTCTAACTCAATGGCTTCTCTAGACCGATTTCACGATAAACACGGCCTCACGCCGATGCAAAATCTCCGTTTTTAAAGTGAACTCGGTCTAATGAAGGGTTATAAGTACTAATTTTCCAAAATATCATGGCTAGCTAAATATTAGTAATTAATTAGGTAATACAGAATAATTGGATAGTATTTTATTTTAGGCTAAAAAGCTAACAGCCAATGAAGCTGCTGCGGTAGCTATAAAATTAGCAGAGAAAAAGGAGGCTCTCCTCTGTGACAGACATCCAAATAAAGTTCCTCGTACTGATACAAACAACTGTGATTCAAATTCCAGGTAACATCTAATAGAATAAGTTTTTTTTCATATAACAAATTACCATACCATTGAAATAATCAAAATATAAGTTTGAAAAATTAATATTGATAGTATGTTAATGCTCATTTAACAATTATTCCTACTGTTGCATAACTCGGTAAGACTTGCACTTAAATATAAATGTAAACTTTGCACCAACTTGTATTATCATTCAGTAATATTATCCTATAATAAATTTTACTTAATATGATTTTTTAATTATTATTTTATTTTGATTAATCCAGCACATGTGACACGTCAAATAAAAAAGTTAAAACAAGCAGCAGTAACCAAAAGACAGAATCGTTAGAAAAAAAAGATCAAGAAGATAGTCAAGGTAAAGAAACGGCAAACAAATATTGTCCAATAATAACAAAACAAACTGAATTTAAAGACATTGAATCTAGTAAGTGTCTTGACTTACTTTTCATTTATTTAACACTTTCAATGCTGCATTTTCAAGTACCAAAGTGAACTTGCAGAAGTTGGTAGCAGTGAATGTGTTAAAAAATAATGTAGAGTATTTGTTACAAGAGAATAGTGTTTAGTTATATTATAGATCTAACAATATTAGACTTTGAATGTAGAATAGAGTAACTATCTCAGAATGGGAAAAAGCGTCACCTTAGTATCTTTGCTCTCTTACTTTATAGAATCCATTATAACAACAAGTGCCAGCTTATTTTGTATGTATATTCTGCCTTTTCCAAAAACTCCTAGTTAGTAGGATTGGCTTTACTTCGATTGAAATAAATAAGGGAACTGGTTTGTCTCTTATAGCCCACAAGCTAACTTCGAGTCTGCTTGTACTAAATTAGAAATAAAAATACCCAAATGATAATATCGCTAAATATTGTAGACAGCGGGCCTTTAACAGAGGAGAGAATGCGTGAGCTATGTGATGAATGTATGCAGAGTCAGTCCGCGGAGAAGTTGTTATCTGCAATAAGTTCAGCATTCCGACAGCCACATGTATTGGCACAATCATTTCGACGTCCACTCAATGAAAATGATCCAATACCAGAAAGCATTAAAAAGGGTATGTATTCAAAACTAATTGTTACCTGTAGGGTTTGCAATCCCGCACAGACTTGTGGTCATATATGAAAAACACTATATGCAGCCAGATAACGTACATTTTTTGTCTTTATATTTGTTGGGTATAGAGATATTAAATAAATAGCCATACTTGCAATAAAATAAAATACTTACTTTCCACTCCATCAGAGTGAAAACTAAATAAGATTTTGCAGTGTGCTAAATGCCGCGAAACCGACTTAAGTTGTGCAATTTAGATAAAAACAATAGTTTAAGAGCAAGTCCTTCGTAAAGCAGGAGTGTCAGTATAATAAAGCCATATTTTGAATAATATTTTACCGGCTGAAGCTTACACACGCGGATTCCGTAATACGCTGCGGGATCCCGCAGTGCGGTATTACAAACCCTAGTTACTTGTGACTTCGTCCTCGTAAAGAAATATAACCTGTGTTACTCAGTCATAACTTTCTAAAAGTGATTCACCGAAATCGGCTCGGTAGTTTTTGAGTTGTTTCAATACAGAAAAAAGTATGAAAATACAAAGGTTTCCTTCCTTAAGTTATAAATGTTTAATACTTTATAGATAAAGAGTCGAAAGCGATGTGTTCATCGAGTGATCCGGATAAAGACATAGACAGTGTGACGGGCCCAGAGTTTGACGCCGCCTCCTGTCATAGAGCATTCCTGTATCTAGCTAAAGTGAGTTAAACAAGGATAATACCAAATGTTGCTTATTTACTAGGAAAAGACGTTCATTAAGTATCATAGAAACAATTTCACTTAATTCTAATTGAAAGCCAAAAATAAGTAAAATTCCATCCCATATGTGTCTTTATATTTGTCATTTTTAGTTATTTTGTGAAAATTGGGAGATAAAGTGAAAAGATATAGTAAAATAAGTATAGCTAATGTTATAAATTTAATTTACTAAAAGTGTTTTGCTGAAATATTTCAGAATTTATGAGTTTTAGCATTAATTTAATAATTTAGTAATTTGTCTAGTCTACGGTTTAATTTGGAATGCGATGTATTACAGGTGCCATCAAAATATTATAATTCAATGTTAGTGTCGGCACTAGAGACGCTAGCTTTACATCTGAAGATAGATCTGGAGATCAGTAAGAAGATGTCCATGGAGGATGTTGTCAACTGCTTCGTTATAGCATTTGAAATACCAGATATCGGTTCCAGTGATTACTTAGAAGTAGCCATGCCCTCGTTATGCCATGCTGTTGAATATTTACCAATCAAAGGTATTTATTTATTATTTTTATGTACACCGATTTGTCCCAAGGTTTTTATTAGAAATAATGTAATTTATTTACAATGTAAGACTGCTGCATTTAAATTAAATTTCTTCATATTATTTTAACATAAAAAAACCTAAAGTCAGCGCAATTGCCCAAAAGGTCTGGTTAAACTCCGGTTGAAAGCAACAAGTGAGCGATGACCTTTATTCCCTCATTTCAGCTCAAGCCCGACTCGCGCGTCTCTGGTCCTCATACTGCAAGGAGAGTCTGCAGCACATCCTGGAGTCGCTGCAGCAGCTCATCACCCTCAGAGTGGTCTCCACCAACTATTCCAGGATATATCAAGTGCAGGACGATGAGTGTGTTACTAAAGCTACCAAGCTTATGAAGGTGAGTATTATTATAAGCTTAATTGTTACACTACAGCGTTGTTACAACTAGTTCGCGACAAAAACGGACTTAAGCCGAAGTAAAATCTCCATTTTTATCTCGAACTTGGTCTAATGAAGACGAAGCATTATAAAACTCATGAAGTCTGTCAAGGGAAAGTCAACTTTAAACAATTTACATAAGGTTGAAAATCTAAAACGTTTCTATCTTTCAAGTGTATGAAACTGCTAATAGGTTTAAGGATTCAAACAAAAATGATATTCTGGTCGAAGTTGCGTGACACAACTAGTATATCGTGTGTCACAGATAGTGTACTACGCGAACATGCTGGCGGGCGAGGTGGAGCAGAACCCGCAGCAGGAGGAGGCGGTGGTGATCGCCAGCCAGCTGGACCCGCTGGGCGACGCGCTGCACGACTTGCTGCCGCTCTCCTCCATCAAGACTACCAAGCAGCCGATGCCGGAGGACCCCTTAGGTACAAATATTACTAGCTGTTGCTCGCGACTTCGTCCGCATTGAATTTTAAAATAGCCTATGTTTTTTATATATTTTTTAAATTCAACGCGGACGAAGCCGCGAGCAATAACTAGTTTAATATAAAGTGGTATATACCTTTTCCGTTTAAACATTTGACTCATTCCAAATATCGAATTAATTTTGTATAAGATTAAATGTAATTCTTAATAGACAGGCTGTCTATTTAATATTAAGAAATATTTTCCTTTGTAATTCAAACAGATTTTGTTGGGTGTTTATCTTATTAGATCGATTGAATCCATGCTAACAATTGATCATTTAGGACTTTTTCCTTATTGGGCTGATTAATGGACCAAAATGTCCAACGGGAAACACCAAATTTATCATAGAATCTATAATATTTATGTAACTTTTACAATATTTCAGCTGTTGAACTGAAAATAAACTCATTAGACGTGAGGAAGCCGTATTTGCCTTTCGAGGAGTTCTACAACGAGCCCCTCAGCGACAGTATCGAGATGGAAATTGACTTTGCTAGCTATAAAACTGATGTTAATAGTGGTGAGTTACTTTAACTGTATTTATATAAAATACATATTTATTTTGAAACTGTCGCCAATTGCAGCCGTTTAATGTAGATTTGTCATACTAAATGTATACTAAGATCATGGCCGGAGTTAGGGTAGGGCGCCACGGGTCTTCGAATTAGTCAAAAGGATTAGGCAATCCTTTTTGCCCTCTCCCAAGTATTAAAAAATAAGGAGCCGTAGCCATTACTGACTAAGACACTTCCTTACATAGTCACGTAACCGCTCTAAATGCGGGATTTTTTTAATACAACTTAAACTACAGATTTGCGGTCCGTATTTCTGCTCTGTTTTTATTGTTGTCTTAAGTTTATTACTATTTCCAATAGCTAAATGCGTTAGTTAGTAACGTACAAGTCGTAAGTCTGACGGTAGATTAAGATAAAGTATTAAATGTGTATATTTCCTATAGCAACAAAATTCGCGTTCCTAAACTACCCGTTCATACTGACCGCGGCGACGAAGTCCCTCGGTCTGTACTACGAGAATCGTATCCGTATGTACTCGGAGCGGCGCGTGTCGCTGCTGCACGCGGTGGTGGGCGCGGCGCCGCCCATGCCCTTCCTGCGCCTGCGCGTGCGCCGCTCGCATATCATCGCGGACGCGCTCGTTGAGGTACACTATACATGTATCTGTATGACATTGTTAAAGTTCTAATAAAAGCTAGTATAGGTATCTGGTTTATTGATAAATGATTTTGTAATTTTGATTTATTCATCAGTCATTATTTTTACTGAAGTAAGCCTATGTGTTTTCAGATTTCTAAATCATTACAAAATTTTACCAAGAGCCGTTAGGCCGTTTCAAGATACTTTCAAACAAATATCTATCCGTCGTAACTTTTGTATGTATAATTTTAGTAAGTTATAAAGTTGTAAATACTTTCCAGTTGGAAATGATAGCGATGGAGCGAACGCTGGATCTTAAGAAGCAGCTGATGGTGGAGTTTGAAGGGGAGCAGGGCGTGGACGAGGGCGGCGTCAGCAAGGAGTTCTTCCAGCTCATTGTAGAGGAGATATTCAACCCCGACTACGGCATGTTCACACAGCAACCAGATTCACATACAGTCTGGTTAGTATACTAATGTACAAGTATTTTGTTAGCCAGAGTTTTGCTAATAGAGCTCTGACTTCATTTAAGGTCGGTAAAACAGTACCCTATATGTCGGTAAAACAGTATCGTGCATTTCAAGTCGATAAAACAGTTCAGTCTGTCGGTAAAACAGTTCAGTCTGTCGATAAAACAGTCCAGTCTAACGGTCAAACAGTTCACTCTGACGATCAAACAGTTCAGTCTAAGTCGGTAAAACAGTTCATTTGATATTTCCCCAGGTTCAACCCGACATCGTTCGAGACGGAGGCTCAGTTCACGTTGATCGGCATCGTGCTGGGGCTCGCGATATACAACAACATCATACTCGCTGTCAACTTCCCCATGGTAGTGTACCGCAAGCTGATGGGCAGGAAGGGCGCCTACGAGGACCTGGCCGACTGGAATCCTGTAAGTATACTGCCTACTAGTTATTATAAGTGATAGTTTATGTTGTAAATAAAATATTAATTTGGAAAAAACTGACATCAAGTCAAGTCACGTCGCTGCTTTTCATGAATAACAGCACAAACCAAAATTTTGAAAATTGGGTGTCGATACAAATTTGAGTTTTATTGTGCTTGAAATAAAGACTATTTTGGATATTTTAAAACCAGTATTTTCAAAATTTTGAATTGTGCTGTTATTCATGAAATGCAGCGACATCTATTTATTATTTTATTTTATACTTACTGATGTTATTTATATCATATTATAAAGAGAGAAATTTTGTATTTTTGTATGTATTGAAATAACTTAAGAACTATTGGGCCGATTTCAAAAATTCTTTCACCAATAGAAAGCTACATTATCCCCGAGTAACATAGGATATATTTTTCATTTCCACGGCGACGAAGTCGCGCACAACAGCTAGTTATTTATATTTTGTTTGTTTCAGAGTTTGTATAATGGTTTAAAAGATATGTTAGATTATAGCGGCGATGATTTAGAGGAAGTTTACTATCAGACGTTTAGGATATGTTACACGGATGTGTTCGGTAACAACATATTCCACGATCTCAAGGACGACGGCGACAGCATGTTTGTTACGCAAGCAAATAAAAGGGTATATTTCTTTCATTATATTTATCTCTAATTATATTGAATTCATGATTAACTTACAATTTGAGTTTACTTTTAGTTCGTTTCATAACATTGTTTACAGAATAACAGAGTTATAAATTTTATGGTCGAATCCTGGAATGTCATTTAAATATGTAACAACGTCTTAAATGTTAAAACCACACTTAGAATCCAAATTCTATACAATCTTTAATGTCTATCAGATTTTAAACGGCATTTTTAGATTCGATTTATAATTTGGCCGTTAGTGATGTAATCTATACTAATATTATAAAATGAAAAACTTTGTATTTTTGTTTGTATTGAAATAACTCAAGAACTACTGCACCGCTTTCTAAAAATCTTTCACCATTAGGAAGCTACATTATCCCCGAGTAACATAGAGTTCATTTTAAAATTTCGTACAGACGAAGTCGCGTACAACAGCTAGTTACTTTTTATAATTAGATTGTATTTGTAGGAGTTTGTGGAGTTATACGCGGACTTCCTCCTGAACAAGTCCGTGGAAAGTCAGTTCCGAGCGTTCCGGCGCGGCTTCGTCATGGTGACGGACGAGAGCCCACTAAGCGCGCTCTTCCGCCCAGAGGAAATAGAGACCCTAGTCTGCGGCAGCAAGGTATATATAAACTAGATTTACCCTAGGGCTTCATTAGAACGAATGCGCGATAAAAATGCAGATTTTCCTTCGTCTTAAGTCCGTTATTATTGCGAACTCTGTCTAATAAAGCCGTACGGTTAGGAATAGTGGAACAAAGTTTGATAGGGACTCTCCCTTTCGATGGAATTCGGATTCAAACGTCTAAATATCTAAGGCCCTTCGCACACAAGGGTACACAAATGGGCGATTTT
>QDHC01000263.1:770145-782094 GCA_013186455.1 Papilio dardanus tibullus | reverse complement strand
ATAACATTCTGAAGGCAATGGCAATTATACTACGTATACTGCTGGTGCCGATCGCGGGCTCATCACGACCTCACAAGAGGTGTGAAGCTTAACCCCTGAATGCATCTTGTTGCCAAATGCATACATACCACTTTTCACGTTATTTTATTGAAGTCGTGTGGTATGTGTTTTAAAAAATTATGCAGGTTTCGGCGGCAAATCTATTTTTTTACATTTTTGTTTGGCGGTCGACTAAGTTTATAGAGTTATAAGAAGGGTCTCCGTAATTTTGTAATCATTCATTCCAGGCCGCAATAAAAACCGTGCAATTAAGGGTTAAGAATTGAAAAAGATGGGTAAATTAACAAGCCTAATGTGACCCAAACCGTAATGTTATGTGTGTACATGAGTAGCTATTTAGTACAAACTTTTATTAGTCTATAGTTTCTGAACTAGTTTACCTCGAAGCCGGCCTGTTTGCGGTGTCGGCGGCGCGGGGTCGCCGTTTGCGGCTCAACGCGCTTCCGCCGCGTGCTCTCCGACGACCCCCCGAAGAGACCGCGCTCCTCCGCCACGCGGATCATGTACTTAGCGTCCAGTCGGGTTATTTCCTATTTCAATTGAATCGGAGCAGGGTATCAAAAGTTATATTAGAAACGTTTACATTTGACACGACAGTTTAAAATAAAAATAATACCTTTCTTTGAATGAGACCGAGGTAGCAGCCATCTCTATCTAGAATGTAATTGATGTCCAGCCCGTTACCTAATCCCGGTAATGTTTGAATTTCAAATAAGTCACAATCCGGTACCTGCGAGTAATAGGCAAAATATTTTAATGAGGTAAAAGACTACACATATACATTTCAGTAAAAATAAAATCTGGCTTGGTTTTGGAATACTTACGTAAACGTCGGGACTATCTTTATCGGGATCTCTCGGAACGACATAGTCGGAGTTGTCTTCAGGTATGGGTCTGGCTTTGGTCGTTCCCGGTTTCATAGGGTGTGAGTTATCCGTTTGTTTCGTTAGAACGTTTCGTGCGCTTGCAGAGTCCGGAACACTGTCTAAATCTTCGATCAAATGACCATCTTCATGATCATTCTTAATAATATCAGATTGCATCGGATCTATTGATTCAGAAGAGTCTGTTGTTGATAATTCTATTTCTTCCTTTGGCTTTTTGATCTGCACAATTTTAAAATTAACACTGATTACATCGACATATCAAGTATAGTATATTATGTTTGTGTGTACTAACACTGTGGTCCTTGTGCTTCTTGCGCAGCAGGGTGTGCCGCTCGCGCGCCAGCCGGTTGGCCTCGGCCACGGCGCGCGTCACCTGCGCCTGGTTCTCCGCCTCCAGCGCGGAGTGCGTCTCGTACAGGATCAACTGGATCTAACACGACTACTTTTATATGATGAGGCAAAATATATCATCTGTAACCCGTCTATCGCAGTACCGTAGTTTTGTCTTAGTATTATATCGTTTTGAAAGTTACCTGTGGTTTTGACATAAGTGTTTTCAAAGTTTTCTTTTGTTCTTCTAGGATTGATTGTACTCGAGCTTTGCCCTTTACATCCATATGCGATTCTGTGAGTATCTAAAAGAGACGTGAATAATTAATTAATTCACAGACAATTTATGCTTCAGTTTTTTTGTAATAAAATTAAATTGTATCAGAGGATAGACGCTAGATTATTTATGGTAAAACCTCGAGCATTGCCAGATCCCCGCCGCGACCGCAAACCAAGTCAATGGGGTCAGTAACGGCGGAGTATGAGTTGGGCGGCGTGGCGAGCGCGGCGACGGCGCCGTCCAGCGCACTGGCCACGACCGGCGACTCGCCGTGCACGGGCTCGCTCAGCACGTACACCGGCGCGCCCGACTGCGGCGCCTCCGAAGCCTCGATGCCCAGTTCACGCAGCGAGCTCACGTAGCTGCCCACTCTGAATAGATTTAAGTTTAAAACATACAACTGTGAAAGCAGCACGCCACAGATGCTAACGGAATCAAAATCGAAATAACGTATCTCCACATACTTGTCCCCCGCGCCGAAGACGACAAGTTTCCCGAGGTGTGGCGTGGCGGGCGCGGGCGGCGTGCCGGCCTGCAGCGCGCTCGCCAGCTCCCGCAGCTGCGCCGCCAGGTACGCGGAGCAGCGCGGCGAGCACGCGTGCGTCTGCACCACCACGCCGCGCAGAGCATTCGCACGCAATGCCCGACAGAGCGTTGATGCACCCTCGCAGAACTCACGCTCCTAAAAATTCTTACATTTCAACAATTCGTCTTGCTTTTCTGCCGAAAGACGTAAGTAAAGCGAATAACGTCGCTTATGACTATTATAGTACAAAACTTACCTGAAGTACTATGACGCCGTTTTTAACAAGATCCAGTTGTCCAATGCTCACGTTGTCTGGCGGCCGTAGTGTGATAAACCTAAAATATTTAAACATCAATCGGGGTTTTCGATCAACTTTGAAGTTACTGCATTCAGTACAGATGAATTAAGTACTGTGTTTGACAAACCTGGGACAGACACGATCGAATCTATACTCTCCGGCGCAGAGCTGTCGCGAGCTACTATATGAGTAACCCAGCTCGTGCAGTCGCTTCACAAGCATAGGAACTTTCCTGCAACAAGTCAATAAAATAAGTCTCTGTATAACTCACAAAGAAGAAAACTAAGAATTGCCGTTAGCAATCGTTCTAGCACTCTCATGACTTTTTAACCGACTTCCAACAGAAGGAGGTTATTCCATATATTATTAGTAGCCTCAAATGATGTGTGTTAGATGTCAGTGGAATGTTATACATTATCCATATCAGTAACATTTCTCACTTGGCTTTGAACGTATTGACCCAGCCGGTGACTGTGTTCTTGTTGACGCAGGCCGACACGCACTCCTCGCGCAGGTGCGGCGGCAGCAGGTCCGTCAGTCTGCATAGATATATCATATTCAACCAAACATTACTATGCTAAGCTTACATAGATAAGACATCTAATAGGCACCATAAGAAACTACAATACATATGTAAAAAAGTGTGCTGCGGAAACATCCATTATTAAATAGAATGAGAAAGATATTCCTCTTTACGTGTATGCTTTATTTTTGATTCGTATCCTGGCGATGGCGGCAGCGAAGTGCACCCTCTCGTCCCAAACGGAGTGCTCGATGTCCTGGAAGGGGGCGCCGGCGTCGCGCAGCAGAACGGTCGTGCGCGCCAGATCGTCTCGGCCTCGTGCGCGCCACTTGCGTCTCGCCAGCTCCATGAGAAACAACCAGGTCACGTGTTGGTGGTCAGTAAACTAGAAAACGTTCACCTTTTTAAAAACCTCTATATTTTTACGGTAAAATAAAAAACAACAATTTATATAAAGTAAGAGAGTTTGCTTCGAACATCATTGATCCGTTTTCAGTTACTTTAGCGTTATATTACAAAAAATTTAAATCTCATTTTCGTGAGCGACTCTGGCGTCTCGAAAAGAAATGCCGTCGGGCACGAGACGGCTATAATGGGAATATGATAACTTTGATTCCGAACGGTACATGTCGAACCTGCCCTAACCGAGACAGATAACGACGCTTTGCCTTGCTAACGATGGAGATCGACCTTGGCAGGAAAAAACACGAAAGCTAAACAAAATGTATGGCAACCATTTCATCGAGACATTTAATAATATCAATTTAAGTTTACTTGTACATTTTTCATTTAAAGTGAAGTTTTATTACTTTTATCTAATTTTTGCTCCCATTAATATTTTTGTCCACTTAATAAATTTTGAATTACGTGATACTTTAAATTGATTTAGCTCACCTGCGGGTAGTCTCCAAAGAAATCGATGTCCTCAATCGCCTGATCCAAAATGGACTTGTCTGTAAAACAAAAATATGAAAATTATTAAAAATTATTTGAACGTTTATTTTTCTCCTCATATTATAATTTTGTATTATCTTTCACATATGTAACGCATGACCTCACTCGTACCGATTTTGGTCTAAATCGCGTGCCACAAAATATTCTGCCCATAAACCCCAAGGGCTGAATAATAAAAGTGTCATAAACAACATAAAATAGGTGGAGGTTTTATGGACGTTTTTAGTCTTTCATGTCAGCCATCACATGACTTGCTATCACATGACTTGATAGTAGTCTAAATTTTTTGAGTTTACTCTAATAGAATTTAGAGAGGGTGGGTGAAGAAACAAACTACACTTCAATGTAAAGACTTGCAAAGTTCTCTAGTCGCATTTTTTTTGTAACTATTCTTGTGTCGTGTGTTAGAATGTGGTAACAATTTCAATATAACAAGCGTGAGCACCACACTCCGGCTTGAGGCGTGAGGCAATAGCAAACACGCCATGGCTTATCGCACGACACCGTCTTGTGATAAACTTAAATAACTCCTGACGCCCCTAAACTAGTTCACAGCGCTGTGTGGTGTATTTCACAGCTTTTATAGTTGTATGTGAACCACGCATTTGCAACTTTTAATATTTTTTTTTTATATTTTTTACTTTTGATACTTATACGAGAGATGTGTCAGGATCGTGCCAAATGAAAGTGGTATTTGCCTACTCTTCTAGGTAACTGGCATGAATAAGGTTGTTTTTACTTAATTATTATGCTTATTGAATAGTGAATATATTATTCTTCTATTTTTCCTTTGACGTGTTTTCGTTTATAGTTGTTTATTAATTCCATACATATTAAGTGCCAAGTCGTACTTCTCAAGTCATGCTTCTCGTATAAAAAGATAACCACTTCTATTTAAATATTATTCTATTTTATAAAATAATGGTTAACCATCCAATCACCAAATGTTATGGAACACTTCTTTCGTTTGTTTATACAAAGCGAGTCCTAGAACTTACTAATAAATTATGGAGACCCTTTTATTTAACGTGTTAGCGCGTTAGCTAAAGCGATTCGTGTCACTTTATGTTAAATGCCTGCAGAGTTTTCGGCAATCGTTTGTATTATTTTATTATTTCTGCTTGTAACTGCGCTTTGCAACACTATGAAGGAAAGACTTGTGTTTGAAATAAAACTTCTTACAATGGGTAATAAAAGGCAAAATTTCAATAAAACTTTCTTTACAAATATATAATAGCTAGTACCTTGTGCTCTTGTGGTTGTAACCAAAATAACTATTAGCCGCATAATTACGTGTACTTGTACTTACATCGAAAGACATCGTAGATGAGAGAATACACGCAGCGCATTTCTTGTTCATCGTTGAATTCCACGTTCATTGGTGGCTTGTAAAGCAAACGGGCTGCTTTTAGAACCTGGAATAAATACAAATATGTTGTATTTATCGGTTAATTCTCCCTATAATTAAAGATAATTTCACATCAATGACATGATTTTTGTGCAGTGTGGTTATGAGACTGCTTATTTCACGGGTAGATAGCGCATAAAGCTGCTTGTGGATGTCGCTGACACGGGGCGAAGGTCCAGTCGTCGTCCGGTTGCGGAAGCTAAGAGTTGCTGTAGTACAATAAAATGTTAACCTGTCCTATGTCCCAGGCGGGTCCAGGGGTGGTAGTGACATTGACGGGAGGCGGCGCGTTGGGACTCTTTGTGCAGACCTCTAGATTCCATGGAGCCCACTCTTCTGATATGGTCTCGTTATCCTGTTTAGCGGGCTTATTGACATCATCCTCCCTATAAAATACCCATTGTCTTGTTTAGTTACACACTATTTTACATTATCTGTAGTAGTCTGTCGATATTTTATTATGTTTTTTAAATCCTAGTCAATAACTCTCTCTCTCATAAACCGGTCATCAATGATAAATGAAGTACTCGTAAAACA
Source organism: Papilio dardanus tibullus (assembly GCA_013186455.1). NCBI lineage: Eukaryota > Metazoa > Arthropoda > Insecta > Lepidoptera > Papilionidae > Papilio > Papilio dardanus. Next base: position 776,291 of record QDHC01000263.1, on the reverse strand, counting down.
GGAAACATTGCGTTTGTTTTAAGAGAAAGGATATTTTCGTAACAGTAGAATTTAATGACATTATAGAAGCGTACTTATTACAAAGTTCCTAATTGCATGTTAATTTCCGTGGAAAGTAAAAATCTTACTGTGAAGGCGACAGGTTACTGTGTACAGTCATTTCTATTGATTATTTATAATCCATTTAAATGACGTCCTGAAGAGATGCATTTATCCTAATAGTGCCCATGACAGATTCGATGTATGAACAGTATCCGGATTTTTATTCCCTTTAATCAGCCATTAAAGTTGTAATAAAATGTTATAAATAGAGAATAAATAAATTTAAACACGTTACAATTCGGTATACACTTGTCATAAAATTTTGATTTTGATTCATCTGACTTTTGTTTTGTATCCATGAAGCTTCGTTTTTTTCTTTAGAGATTACACGAAAAAGTTTCGCTACTTAAGTCGAGTTTAAATCTTTAAAAAATACGCGTTTTGCATAGGGTTGGCAGAAATTAGTAATTTTTATTATTCTTATATTAGTAATATAATGTACGTGATATGTTTCATCGAAGTTGAACTTTACATGAAACGTATAAATGCATATGGGAAACGTATTGTGTGGGTCACGGTCATTCCACAATTAGCATGTCTGTATGTATAGAAATCGATAAACCATATTCTTTGACTTAAAAGGCATGGAGAATTCTATATGAAATAATGTTCACAGTAGCTCAGTGGTTCAGTTAATCATTTTACGGAGCGTATTTTAGGTTTAACAATGTGTTTCATCTGCGGTGTGACATTCTTGACAGAACCTGCCTTTCATTTTGTAGATTCTTCTGCATATCGACGAGCAGGAAGTACTGGTGCAAACGCCATTCCCTGTCGCTGGGCAGGACGAGGCGCTCCGCCTCGGTGGTGTCGCCCTCCTGCCGCGCAGCATCCTCCTGACTGAACAGTTCAGCCAGCAACTTTGGGTACGCATTGAATATGTTACCGTCACTGTACTCACTGAGCGCCAACCATAACGCGTTAGGATCATACTTGCTCGGCATTTATTGCGTATTCCAAATTAACTTGTTTTAAGTGCCCGTAAGTTAACTGATTATTTGTATGGTGTAGCTATTTGCTCGAGTGCCTGCCTGCAACTGAGCGCTTTCTCGTCGTATTGTACTATGGAACATAAACTACCTGTTGCGATATCACGCACGGCTCTGTTAAAGTATCTAAAAGGCACGAATGTAGTTTGACCGAACTGTGAAGTAAAGTTATGAAGAGTATTAATGGAATCTAGGATCTTTGGAAAATCATTAATAAGAAAATATCACGTAAGTTTTTACATATAAACTGCTTCTAGTAGACGTAACAATGACTTTATTACATTCTCCTTGCTTGTTTATTTTCCAAATAACAAAAAATAAAAATAATTTATGGTAATCAAAATCATGTTTTGAAAACAGCTAAAATATGTCAATTTAATCAACTCCAGGACTCCGAGCTCTGGGGCTCCGGTCGCAACTGACCGCGTTCTGTCATCCAAACCAACAAAGCAATAGAACGGTAGAATGTATAAAACTATTAAAACGACATAAGTAAAAATGATACAATAGTTTAGATTCATACTGATCATAGCACTATGGAACACGCACCCACGGTCACAGCAAGTTATGACGAAAGACGTAAGATTTTTAAAGACGTTTGGGACAAGAGCGATAGTAACGATCTCCAAGATCAAAACCACAAGCCAAGAGTTATCAAGTATTGTTTTTTTATAATCTATATCTATACTAATATTATAAAGAGAGAAACTTTGTATTTTTGTATGTATTGAAATAACTCGAGAACTACTGGGCCGATTTCAAATATTCTTTCACCATTAGAGAGCTACATAATCCCCGAGTAACAGAGGCTTTATTACTTAATTCCGCACAGACGTAGTCGCGCACAACAACTAGTCATTTATAAAAGAACATGTATAGCATACATAATATTGTAGTTATACCTACGTAAGTATTACTGAGGGATAAGTAGTGTCTGAATTCTTAAACAATTGAACCATCATGATTGCATAAAATCCACATAAAGCTTATGAGTCATCATAGAAAATGAGAAAAAAAGCAAACCTTTTCTAACTGTTATGTACTATGTACATATTCCCTTGTATAATTAAGTATGTATAATCTACTAATTTCCAATCGTTTTAGAACTGCTAGATTGAGCAATAATGTTATTACAATCAGAAAAAAACGGGTAAACAAATTGAAAAGCGCCTGCAAGAAAGTATTGCAATTGTCTGAACGGAAAAAATATATTCAAGAAGAGGTAATATGTTTATCAGCAAACTTTTAATAATTCTTGAAATATAAAATTACTACGGTAGTGGCTGTACAGTACGTGTACAATAATATTAGAATATGTGTAATGACATCACTACGGCGTAACACTATTTTTTTTAAATTTAAATAAATCTACGCATACAACTACTTAGGACGAATTTACTTTTATTAAAACGAGTTTCCTTTCTATAAGATAACTTCGGGGGCCGAGGAAACAAAGAAATATAAAAATAGACGTGTCAGACGAAGAAAAAAAACTGTAAAAAAAACAAAAAGTACATCATCCTGTAAGTCGTGTACTAAAAGTACACATCTGATGAATGATGTAACGAGCGAGGGCAAAACTAATTTTGATGAAACGTCAAGAGACGTTCCACTCAATATACAAAAGGAGGACATTAAAGAAAACACCAAAAAGTTCATCAAGCCCGTTCACATAGAAGGTAATAATAATTGATAGAGCAAATTTGCTATATTTATTACGAAAGTTTAATATTTAATATTTTTAGGAAAAAGACCGAAATCACCAGTAAGATTTTGTTTAAAACAACCGGTTCCAGTACAGAGAGAATTAGCTACTTTAACTACAATAAACTTGCATATCAATATGTAATATAATTTGATTCTAGGTAAATAAATACAGCACTTTATATAAAGAGAAAATGTGTTATTTTATTTATAAAAACGACCGGTAATAAGAGCTATTACTAAAGTTTTTGTTCTTTGTTTATCTACAAAATTGATTGAAATTAACAAGAAATTAATAATTGCTTATGTACTGGAAATAGCATAATATGTACCAGAGTTTACTTCTGTAATTTAAGTTTGTGAAGTATGCATACTTTTACCTAATGGCTTTGTTAGACCGAGTTCGCGATATCAACGAAGATTTGCTTTGGGTCGTTTGTTGCGCGATACCAGTCTAATGAAGCCATATGGTTAAATTTGCCATGGTGTTATTGTTAATTTTTGTATGGCAATCTCAATGAACTGTCATGTTACATTAGTTTACTCTTTGTAACAACCGAACACCGAACAATGCACGATCGATAATACTCGAGTAGAAACTCGGCTTTCGACAATTATTTTTAAATTGTTTCGGTTTTGACGCTTACCTATTTTAAAATTCCTTTGTTTCACAATAATTGTTCCTGAAAGATTTAATAAAATACGGATTAGAAACGTAATGAATAATAAGAAATGAACGTAACAAAATAATAAACCGAAATTTCATCGATTATCGCAAAGAAATCGATTTTATGACAGTTTATTATTTTGTCTGTTCTATGAATTTCTGATGACCTGAAGCAACCTGAAGTTTACCCAGTAGAACAGAAAACAGAACCAAAACCAAAATTAATTCGTATAATGTCTTAAAATTAAAATAAATAGAGCGTTATCGCACTCTTTTAGTAAGACAATCGTATAATTGTATTGTTGACGCGATAAGTACTACTTTGTTTATTTAGGGTACAACGATGTAACAGTGCTGCGAACTGGGTTTTAAAAAACAGTGTATATTTTATTATTCCCACGCTCAACTGCTGAAAATATCATTGTAGATGTAAATGGGAAATAACGCATAATGTCTGACTACGATCTTCAGTTTGAAGCGGACCTGGAAAAGGCTCAGGCCTTAAGTTTAGAAAGTTTGGCTCTCGAACAGTTTCGAAGACAGAAATTACTGTCTAATACAGGTAACTGACGTAACTTTGTTTACCCTCTTCTTTACATTGAAGATTCAAGGTCTTTTCACCGATTCTGTATCTTTTCTGATATATATAATTCATAAGTGAACAATAAGATATGCAGCCACTTTGATGTGGCTGTGTCAGGTTATTGTGGGAACATATAGCACACTAACATGCTCAATTGGATCCATACTTGATAAAGTAGCTATCAATCTGAAAGGAAGTTGAGTTCATTTACCTTTCTTTTAGTTTGGCACAGATATGATAATATGGTCAATTTGTTATTTCGTTTTTTCTATAATCATTTATGATTAATAAAGCATAATTGAAATTCAAAATAATAAAAATCATTAAATTAAAAAATATATATAAATCTATGGGGGTCTGCAATTGTCAGGTTCATAGTCGTTGGCTACTAACTATTGTTATTTACAATTAAACTCTATTTACTTGATGATTTACTATAGTTATTAAGTAATTAACTGACTTCCAAAAGAAGGAGGTTGTCAATTCGTCTGTTTGTTATTTTTTTTTATTTTATCATTGCACTACTATAGGTAATTAATTGTGGTACATGGAAATTCTCAAAACATTACAGTCAAGCATCTGGTCTACATCGTCCATAAGCAAGAAATGCATTTGGAGAGAATCATCTATCACTGAAATAAATATTGTGATTCCTTTGACTCTCAGTTATCCGGGCTGAACTATATTGTTTTTGACATTTGAATTTTGCAAGAGCTTGCATCAATTACTAAAATATACTATACAAACTAATGTTTGGCGATAATACCATAGATAAAGTACAATAAATAAAGCTGATTTGTCAATCATTTGTCATATCAATATCATTCAATAGATAATGTCCGAGACACTTTCGCGAGCAGTACGCGTCGACGCGAGGACAGCGAGGGACCTCCGCCCGCCCTGCCGCCGCCGCCAAGGAAGCCCCCACGAAGCAGAATATCTACATCAGAGACATCCAGGTATGGAACCTATGAAATAAATACATTTCCTAATTAACCTTTAATATTATCTCGAGTTATCTGTTGTTGATCTGATATGGACTGAAAATACGACGTATCGTTATTTGTCACGATAAAAAATGCTTTGTGCTTTAGTTTTAATGAAGACTTTGTGTAGTATCATTTTGATTATTTAAACATTCTAATATTTATTAAAAAGTTATAAAGATATTGAGCAATGATTAATGGCTTTAATTTATTTGCATGGCCATCATTATTTAGTAATTTATGAAACAAAGACATAAGTGATTTTTGAGTTGGCCCTTAAAAGAGAGCAGTAAGAGTAGTATTATAAACAATTTACTACTGGTACTGGTTCTATCTTAATTCAGAGAAGGCTTAAATTTCTTATCAGAATTCCAAAAATAGATAGTAATATATTATTTCACAATGTTTACTACCATACTAGGTTATCAATTTGTAATGTTTTTAGTGACCGCTCGACAGGCACCAGTCCTACAAGAACTGAAAGCAGTGATCTTATATCCTTCACAAGTCCCACCACTAAGACAGCTCCGAAGGACTCCCATGCCTCTCTCAAGGAGTACATTGATCAAATCAACAAGTATGTATATTAGAGTTACTATTTACACACTTAATAAAGGAGATGTGGCATTATATTATCTTTTTGCAGATTGGGACAACAGACAGAAGAAATAAATCTTAATGCCCCAGACACCCCGCCTACAATGAACAATAATCCTTACAATCAGATACCAGGCTACCCATTTGCGGCACAATATGGGTACAACTATCCACCTCCCTACAACCCTGTGCCCCCGTACCCGGCCGCGGCACCGTACGGCATGCCTGCGCCAATGCCTCTAGCACCAAACATACCTGCATATTCATATTATTCTTCAGTTCCTCCTCCGCAAGACCCCCTAACTCCTTACATACCAGCAAACCCACCTTTGTACTCACAAACAATACCATACAGCCAAACTAGAATGGCCTCTCCGACCCCATATGTTGGATATCCACCCCCTAATCAACCTACATATAACTATAATACGACAAATATGATATCCAGACCTACGAGACCAGCTAGCTTGTACCCCCAACTCAGTCAAATCCATTCCTACCCTCCAATTCCCAACAAT
>QDHC01000263.1:741053-754663 GCA_013186455.1 Papilio dardanus tibullus | reverse complement strand
TACCTGACCGCGGCGTGGTAGGCGATATGTGCGCCGAGACTGCCGCCCAGCAGCTCCATGTCCTTGTGGGAGAGGCCTCGGTGCGTCAGCTGGGCTAGGAGCTCGCCCAGCAGGTAGCCTAAAGGCTTTGTCAGACGAGCTGCACTGTGACGTCATATGAAAGGTACATTAATAGAATTACAAGAGTATTAGTAGACTGCAAATTTTATTTTCTTGCCATTTCTTTTACCCTTCCAAACCGGTTTTGCCTGACTTACAGATGTATGGTGTGTGATAAAAGTAGTACTGTTTGATATTAATATTTTTAAACATTGATGTATAGATTAAATAATTAACTTACATGGGATAGCTACGATATAATATAGGAAATATCTCCATAACGATGACGTTGCGGCCCAGCTTAAGGTAGGGGTCGAGTACCATCCGTGCCATGGGGGAGAATGAGGCGTCCAAGTAACCACTGATCAGCACCTGACAAATGTCTAGTTGAGTAGACCATCACCACCATCTCACTCTACGTCCCTACAGAGCGCGTGAAGCCTCATAATTTATTTTAATTAATTATTGTAAATGAAGGTTCCCTTATAATTTTTGTTTACAAATTATACGAAAAATTTAATTATTTAACGATAAATGCAATTATTAATATTGCTATATTTATTGCGTCTTTATTCTTGCATTTCTTAGTAGATACAATTTTATTATATTATTTGATTTATTATACGAAGTCCACTCACCTGTGTTTTTCTCCTCTTGAAGTGTAAAACGCTAGCAATACACGCGGCACCGTCTGGACCGAAGTTGCATTTCTTTTCGTTTATTTCAAAAATATGAGATTTTGGCCAAAAAACGACCACTGAGAGCGAGAGTTTTGTTTCTTCTGATAATTTCGTTGTCCGGTTCATTCCGGGACCTTAAACATACGTTTGTACCATTGTGTACATGTTATAATATATAAAAAGTACACATTTATTTTACAAAAAAATAGCAAAAAGTCTATTCAGATACAACCCATTTGCTATTTTTAAATACTAGGAGCAATAAAAAAGTAATGTTTAACGGGCACGAGGAACGGATAATTCCGTCTATTCAATGTATTTAAAAGTCCAGACATAGTGCTTATCCTCGTCTCTACTCCGACCCTTCCTAAGCCGTCTAAGCCCTAAGACCAAACGTTATATAGCAAACAGTTTATACACAAACTGACAGTACACTACAAAGAAGACGAATATAATCGTATCTAAGGATACGACAATTTTTATAATGAACACACTTAGAAAAACTATATTTATCTGGGGGGTTATCCAGAGTACATGCGCTACGAAACGATTCGATAGCGAACATCAAAAATGTATAGAACTGACAAAGACAAGCACACGACTTCATCCATTTTTGTCCATTCCATCAGTGATATCGCCAATCGAAAGATATTCTGGGTAACCCTGGTCACGTTATCCGAGCCATTCGTTTAAAAAATATGAAAATGAAATCATAAAATTCAACTTACAGTCGGCAAACAATCCAGCCGGATAGCCGGTGTCCTGAACCGCGCTCACCAAACCGGATCCAAACAGCAAGCCCAAAAAATATCTCATCTCAATTTTTTGTTTTTAATTTTCTCTTCGCACACGACTGAACAATGTTATCATCGTTTAAAAACTGATGCGTTTCCGAGATTCAAAGCGTAAGGCCACTGAACTAATATTCAGCTATGCGTATGTAGAACTGCATAATTAGTATACTGTAATACCTAATATTAATGCATTTGTAAACTAAACTATTTTATCTATAGTTACTAAATGTGTACGATAACATAAGAACTGAAGGTCCTGACGTCACGTCAACGGAATCAGGTGTAGATTTAACATCGCCTTCTCATAGTCAGGCAAGCAGTAAAGAACTATTGTGTTGTATATTATTGAAATATTTACTCTATGGCTTCATTAGGCATTGTTCGCGATAATATTGGAGATTTTCTTTGGCGTAAGGTTTTTTGCGCGAACTCGGTCTTATGAAGCCATAAGGTAATAAAAATAAGAAACGCTAACAACATATAGACGAATTGAGAAGAAATTCCTTTTGGGGAGTCTGTAAAAAATGTAAAATAATGGCCACTCTATTACAAACTCTATTCCGCTCTCATTCTTATCTGTATCGAACGTGTAAATTATCAAACGAACTAAATATTATTCACATAAATCTTTTTTGCTCGAACATTTCGCGCGTTTTTCACTGCTTGATAATTTTATCCCGCATTTGTTTTACTTTGTCATATTATCGCTTTGTTTCTATTGTCTAATCTACAATACATTGTAAAAGGTTCTAACTGTTTATGCAAATATATTTACAGCTACTTTGGTCACTTATTCACATGTACTTACGACTGTATTGTCAATAATTATTATTTATTGAAGGTTAATAAAGTCCATAAAAAAATAGGGCATCCTTACTTTGCAGTAAATGTCTGTCTCAAAATATACAGTTTCAAAACAAGGTAAAATCCATTTAATAGTATTGGCTTTTCTCCAATGTTGAAAATGCAAAACATTGAGGGAAATATTTTGTCATATATCATTTTATATTGGACATAAGCCCAGACTTAACAGTCTCACTTAATCAACCGGACAGACAAGAAAATAAAATTATTTATACCGTCTGCTTCTTTAAATATATTTTTTCTTTTCTGCCTATCCTAGTCTGAGTCTAGGGTGGGACCGTGTATTTGTTTTTACTTGAATACTTACTAAATATTGCAATAATAGACCCTGAACACAGGAAACTGGGAAATAATTAAGAGTTTCCTACAAGAAAATTATTTTCTGCTTTATTGACGAACGAGGTCATACGCTACTGCGGGATATTTCTAAATTATTATAGTGTAATTACACAAAGTACGATATGGATTGATGAATTTCATCCTTATTAATTGCATGTATAGGTTGTAATGTAATGTAGTTCGACTCATGATGAGCTCCATTTACCGCAACTCCACGACTAGCGCGTATTTTGCGCGTCACAAATGTGACAGACACCACACAGAAGACAGGCGTGAAATGGAAGCGTTTCCGTGTTTCGTCTGTTGAGTGTGGTACCGGAGGCCCAATTTTAGTCTACTTCCCTGTCCTATCCTTTTCTTACAAAGAAATGATAGGATGGGGAAGTCGATTTGGCGGGGGAGTGGACGCATAGGAAGAGGCATTATCCTCTTGCTGTGCGTCTCCTTCTCCGTAGATTAAGGGTAGAAAACACATTTGTCTTTGCAGATGTCTATAGGCAGCGGTCGCTTCGCTATTTCAGCGAATCCAGGTGGTCGCTTGTTCGTTTGCCACTTATAGGTATAAAGGTTACTTAACTTAGCTATAAACCTACAAGTCTGTTAAGAATTATAGTCGAACACTATAATGTATTTTTAGTATATTTCCAGTGTTATTTTTAATGTTGTTATAAAAATAAGTAGAAAAGTAATTAAGTTTGCGAAGTGCAAGCGCCTTTTATCTAAATATTCCATTAAACAAATTCTTATTGACCTCGACCGCCAGCTAAGACTCGCGTAACTGCTAGCACTGTTCGATCGAAAAATAAGCAAAATAAAACCGGCTACAGACGTTGACTTTTAACTATACAGTTCAATTCTGGAATTAAAACTGGCAAAACAGAAAACTGTATAGTGCGACTGTGCAGTTCAAATTGACGTGTCTATGTCGGTTTTTGGCACAGTTAAAATGATGTCGTACATTAACACATTTTTAACGCTTACATTGCAAAAGCTGCAATATTTAGTATCAGCATTATACCGATTTGCACCCGTGTAAAGCCGGGGCGAGTAGCTAGTATTGTATAAAAAAACTCGTTAACTTATGAAAGATACGCTAGTTGTCTCTCAATTTAACCTGTTCAGTGACTGGCTTTCAAATAAATTGTATAGTTTAATTGTGTGCGCAATGATAAATATTGCCTCTATTTTCGTCATTGTTACTGAAATGCATCGTAAAGTTTTTTATTTATAAAAAAATATTTTCGTCAATGACGCCGATTTTCGTTGAGTATTGTGAAATTCAGCTATGTTTTTGCACCAACCATAACATTTGCTACGTCTTTTATATAGCACTGTAAAGCAAACCTATATAGAAGCTAGATAAATAAAATGTGCATTTGAAAAATCTCTAAAAAAAGCCTTGCCTTGTATAGGTAATATTAAATTCAAGACCCGATACACACAAGGTGGTGCGCTAATCGCTGAGCTGTGGAGTAGTCACAAAAACTATTGGCATACGTACAACCGGCAATAGATGCGTGCTCGCCGACGCACTTTCGTCCCGTCGCTGCAATATTTCGTTCACATGCGGGTGTAGAAAGCCAATTATTCACTAATGTGGTCTTGAGACGGAGTCGCGAGCTATACCGGTTCCACCGACGACCAAACCTGCCGGCAGTACAAGTCCGGACCGCGTTACGTATGCACGCCGGCGCGGCGCTCGCGAAAAAACTATCGCCGATTTAAAATGTGTTGCTAGTTCCGAGTGATCGTTACTATTCACAACAGCTGTGACAATGAATGACTCTGTAACTCAGGGTAATTGGGAGTGGTACAAGGAGGTGGCGAGGTCGTGGCTGGAGGACCCACTCGTGGACCAGTTTGGGGGTCTCAATATGACGGCACTGAAAATGGACCAGGCTTACATGACGGGAGTGTCAGACAAAAATGTTTCCATCTACAGCGTCTCTGATGACTGTTTTCGAGTGCGTATATTTATGCAAACTTTTTATCCTTGTTCGAAAACAATGAGCCTAATTCTAGGATGTCTAGTTGTCTAGTATTTATATGAATTCTTCATTTAGAATCTATTAAATAATGCAGCAATTATGTAAAATGACTGAAGTTAAAAAGTTTTTACCAATCCTTTGTGTTGATTTTGACTCATACGTGTTTAACATTAAATAAATATAAAGTCTTACGTCTTTTGATCGAGTAACTAAGGTCACAATAACATTGACATTACGACACAAATATGACAAAAGATCATCCTAGCATTTCTATAAACATAAAATATAAAAAAATTGTAACTAGGAATTCAGATCCTTGGAGTACAAGGTCATACTTCAGTGCATTGACCGTTTCGCTCATCTCTTGTTAGCTAAACAAAAACACTTAAATACTATCTCGTCTTTACAATATTAAAACACTTCAATAAGGCTTTGATTGATGTTGAATTGAATTTATGTTAATACAAAGTGAAGCGAATAATATGTTTTATATGCACATACGCAAATTGTGCTTTAAAATATTGACACTCGACACGCCCCTTACAAGACTTACTAAGATGAAGCGCGTCCTGCTTTTTAAATGCATTATAATACAAAGATCGTGTCCAAAAAACTCCGCGATTTTTTTCAGATAGCGCAGTTCGGTTTTTGTATTTACTTACATAATTTTAGGCGCATTCGAGACTATCTCTATGACCTCTATGACCCGTATCCTTTGCGATTCCCAAGTTCGAATCCCTATGGCTTCATTAGGCCGAGTTCGCGGTAAAAATGGAGATTCTGCTTCGACGTAAGGCCGTTTTATGCGCAACTTCGGTCTAATAGAGCCCTAGTAGAGACCTACTAGGGTAACAAGAAAATTATATTTCCTCTGATTTTTACAGTATTCAGACATTTACCCCGTATATAATGTAATGCATAATAATGTATACGAAGAAGTACGTTGTTATGGTATTTTAAAATGTCATTTATTTTCTAGTAACAATATAAATTGTCTCGTCCCTGTTAGACAGATATTTATATGCAAGGAAGTATATCAAAGTATAGTATGTAAATATGCATTGTTATAAAATGTATCAACATTACTTGATGAAGTTTGATTTAAAAGTTTTTAGTCTTAGTTATAAGCGCAATATTAAGTAACACGTAGTATTAATAGTGTAGACCCATGAAGAGCTCCATTTTTCCACAACTCCACGACTAGCGCATATTTTGCGTGACTTCACATATATCTTTAAATTACTTCGCCGATATGTGCGACACGTAAGTGAAGAAAAGTTAAAATTTGTATCAGACAAGTTGATTTACATGCGTAGACGCAGGACCAGAAAGCGAATTCAAATATATTTACTTCGATTTGCAATTTTATTATTATCTTACAGTATCGAGATAAAGAAATAAATTCGTCCATGACCCAGAAGACGAAGATTACACACAAACCCTTTTATTATTATTTAAGATAATTTTGGCTCTGGTATATTTACCGCGTTCGGTTATGAGTAATTTAGAATTCACATTAAATGAGACCGCGGTTCTTTCTTTAGACTTAAATGGGTTATATTTATGTGAGAACAATTTTATATTTTCGTTATGATTAAAGTGTAAAAATGTTAATTATCCCATTGTTCATACCATAATAAGTTAATAAACATCGAGTTCTCTTACAGACGGTTTCCGTTTATCCGTCCATTTGTGTGAATTTGTTCTTATATTCCAACTCTACTATCTGCCAAAAGTGAAGCTGCATCAAACATTTCTTCATTCCATGCATAAAATGAAATGACAGTTTTGGTCAAATGGAAAAGAAAAATGAACAAGATGTTGAATCCTTCAATAAGTTAAATTTTAAATTATTCAGTCTTTCGTGAGACGTCTTTATAAACTACAATTAAGCGGCTAAAAATTCACGCATTGCTTCGGTGACGGTACCGACTAGTTTGGAACCCTCGTATGCTCTTACTCAGTGATGAGTGGAACTTCTTTTACGAGACGGCGTTCGTCAACTACTGTCGATCCCCGAGGGTTCGAAACTAGTCTGTACCATCACCGAAGCAACGCGTGCGCAAAATGTCTTCATGCCTGTTTACTGATACACCTATTTTACGTCCTATGTGCATATCCTTTTAAAAGTCTATTTATAAATGAGTATCGTTAGTACTAAGTACTAAGAAGCGTGTAATAGGGCGGGTGCAAGTTTTCTCGGCAAGTGGCAGGAACGTGCTTGAGCGGCTGTCGCAAGCGTGTTGAGGTTTTTTGCCTTGTTCTCGAGCTGTACGGAATGCACCTCAGTTTCCCATACGTATACACTTCTTTTTAATTAATACACGCAGTTGGGAAACCTCTCAAACCGGGCCGCTTTTACACCATGCGATATAGAACTCTTGTGCAACCTTTCTCTGTGTGAACAGTGGTTTACTTTTAGGGCATAATGTTCGTGAGAAATCAATGCGTTTGTGTAATATTAGATACGACAGAATCGTTTTAAATTAGTCTATTTTATTCTCTTGGAATTATTTTTAAATATAATGAAGTAGCTGTTGTTCAAGACTTCTATCCACGTGCAATTAAATAATATAACCTATGTTACTCACGGATACTGTAGCTATCTAATGGTGAAAGAATTTTTGAAATCGGCCCTGTAGTTCTTGAGTTATTTTAATACATACAAAAATATAAAAATACAAAATTTTGTTCGTGCTATTGTACCTACTGTTAACATACGGCTCCAGTCCGTTGTGTCAAAGTAATAATTACTTTAACTTCGAAACTATAATTGAATAACACATAATACTTAATGACATAATCGGATTTCCCGGGGAAAGCCCGTGACGAGTCAATCGATGTAGGTACAACATCGTACTTCGCGGGTCAATCAACCGGAGTCGGGAAAGCGCATTGTTTTTATTTTTCTAATTGCCCACACTCTCTATATACTGTAGATAATAGATAAAGGGTGTTAAGAAATTAATAAACCTTTTTAATTCATATTATACTACTTTGTTATAATTAGCCTTTTCACCTGTCTACTCCGAGAAAGTTTTGTTTATAGTGAAAAGTTTGAACAACTTAGATTATCACTTTAATCACCTCATTAAAAACATATTATAATAGTGATTTTCTAAAATCAATAAATTACTATTTAATACGTTGTTTATAGAAAATCTTTTAATAAGTATTTATATTCTTTATAATAAAAAGTGGCAAACGAGCAAGTGGCCTTCAGAAATTTCTGAGAAATCCGAATAAATTATAATTGAAGTCGAGATCGAAACTAATTATCGTTTTTATTTGATACCTCTATGGAAATATAACACGGTATTACACTAGCTTACCACAAACAGACAGACAAATGGTAAGTTCAGTGTATATGAATCAACGCTATGTAGTCACAGTATCGAGTTTGCGGAGCGAGCGATCGTTCTCAATCGACGGTGAAATTACCAGATCGACTGACACACTGGCCGCATGTAACAAACCCTACTACCACTATACTACCACTCTCTAGTATTTATAATTGAACATATTCATGTAATTTTGGCAAAATTTCTACATTCAGGGTTATAAAATTAAGTACGTCTTTTACCAACTTATTCAGAAAATACGTATCTCCTTACACCGAAAAAAAGTATAAAGTACTGTGCTAAATGAGGACCAATAAGTAGTCGATTATACGATACCGGAGGAGACTCTGAACCAAATAAGATAGACCAGGGGTCTTACTGCACCAAATTATGTATCATAGGAAGTACCAGAAACAAAGATGTTCTGTGTTTTGGAATAAATTTTATGAATGTACCAGTACCAAACGTAGAAAGTACAACAGTAATAACGCTGATTGTCGTTTCGGAATAAAGCGGTTTGAGTTATTAAAAGTTTTTAAAAAATATGCATATTTTCCCGATCGACATATAATTTTAAATAAGATGTAACTTTAAACCTTTTAAGAAATGGTATGTTCATTTAAAAAGTGTGTTATGAACTAATTTCTCGACTTAATTCCTCAAAGAAAACAGAAGTATGTCAAGTTTGACACAGGAAGCCGTACTACTAGCAAATGTATTATAATATTTTGTCTCTGAATCGTTATTGTGTTAGGAAATTATATTACCGATTTTTAAACAGTTTTTTTAGGAATATTAATATACTAGTGACCCGCCCCGGCTTCGCACGGGTGCAAATCGGTATAATTTATATACTAAATACTGCAGTTTTTGCAATGTAAGCGCTAAAAATGTGTGAATATTTAGGACATCATATTAAAAACCTCTAAATTATCAGTGTGTCTCTACTATATTGTGAATGTATTATACATGAAAACCTTCCTTATGAATCACTCTATCTATTAAAAAAACGCATCAAAATCCGTTGCGTAGTTTAAAAGATTTAAGCATACATAGGGACAGAGAAAGCGACTTTGTTTTATACTATGTAATGATGTGTAATTGCATACAGTTTTCTTGTTATATTAGTAAAAATATCGACCATCTGAATCGAGTGCAAATCTTTTACAATTTGCAAAGTGTACCTGTTTTATGTCAGAACCAGTTCTGCCAGTTTACTTTTAGTTCAGATTTCTATCTATACGATTACAACATATTTGCGTGTCATGTCTAGATGTTCCTTGATAACACTAACTGATGCATAGTCTATAGCATTTAATTAAATAAAAAAAGTATATTGGCTCTTGTAACAATTTTATTATAAACTAGCTGTTCTGCGCGACTTCGTCCGCGTGGCATTAAATAATATAGCCTATGTTACTCGGGGATAATGGTGAAAGAATTTTTGAAATCGGTCGCGTAGTTCTTGAGTTATTTCAATACAAACAAAAATACAAAAATTAAAAAATACAAAGTTTCTCTCTTTATAATATTAGTATAGATTACATATTAATTACTAGCTGTTGTTCTTCGTCCGCGCAGAATTAAATAATATAGCCTATGTTACTGGGGGATGACTTGGCTTTCTAACGGTGAAAGAATTTTTAAAATCGGCCCAATAGTTTTAGAGTTTAATACAGTCGAACCTCGATAAGTGAGTAACCTATATAAGCGAGAGTCATTCTATGGTCCCGACGGGCTACCTCCATAAGCGAGAAACATCTATTGTCGAAACAAATATCGCAGTCCCTTGGACTCTCGCTTATCTTATCTTATCTTTCTATACTAATATTATAAAGAGAGAAACTTTGTTTTTATGTTTGTATTGAAATAACTCAAGAACTATTGGACCGATTTCAAAAATTCTTTCACCATTAAAAAGCTATGTTATCCCCGAGTAACATAGGCTATATTATTTAATTCCACGCGGACGAAGTCGCGCAAAACAGCTAGTATAATATATGTATAGACTACTAATATTTGATGAATGTACATATTTATGTAGTCAACATTTGTTTCGATTAAGATGCTTAGAACGATACGAACAGCGTAAAGCGTAGCTTATACTGTTGGATTACATCTACGAAGCCCTAGGGTGCAGGATCGATTACCCTTTACTAACACCCCTTGATCTATAGGTAACTTTATGTTACCAGCAGACACATAAGTAGGAATTCATTGTTTAAGGTCAAAACTATTATGGCGTCTTACGCCTTTTATTTACCTGAAAGTAATTTTTACTTTATTATGCTGTGGAGATATTCTAGGAAGTCGATCTACTCGAGCTTCTATCAAATAGACCTAATTTATTATACTTTTCCACTAAACTAATCTTCTCTTTGTTGCTTAGATTTTCAATTTCCCAATGTACTAGATTATCAAAAAAATTATTTGTTCCAGTGCCCGTTCGAGCTCCAAAAGACGCTGGACGCGGGCGTTCCTGGCACTTTCGTGGTGAGCACAACGCGCCGCGCCACCTGGCGGGTTTACGAGGACATTCAGGAACAGTACATGAGCGCTGCTAATGCTACGTAAGTGTCCCCATTTCTGGCAAAGTTCACAAGAAAGAAAAAGGAATACAGGATTTCAAATTAAGTGAATCAGTAAATAAATTACGTCTTCAAAGTGAACAAGTATAGATTTCTTTGTACTTTACTAAAAAGTGTCAAACAAATTACGCAAGTCTCCGTTACAAGTTCGAGAAAAGTAAAAGTTTGCCTTGTTTTCTACGACATTTATATTCATGTACTTACTTATTTGGATTGAAACATTGTATCGAGATAATGGAAATGTTTCATAGCTGATTGAACTCAGCTCTTTAACATCTGATATGCTTGATCAAGGGCATTTCCAGCTGGTATAAGGGCCCAACTGCTCTCTTGCTGGTGACTGACGTCCTTGTTGGTGACTGTTTCTTTTAATTAGTTACAATTACAATAACAGACACAGAATGTAACAAATGTAACCTTATATATCTATTTAAAACTTACAGACAACAAATGCCATTACATGAGACATTCCCAACCGGTCAAACGCACGGTACAAAAATAAACACAGAGACAATTTATCTAAATAAACTTCGCAAATAGATTAGATGCCGTTTGGGCATTTTTGCACGAATTACAGGGACGTTCTAGGTGTACAGTTAGACAGGTTTTTGTTTTTTATTTTAATTATTTGTTGTATTTGTGTTGTGCAGCGGACTGATCTGCCAGTTACGTCCGGATTTGGGAGAGTTCGGCGTGTACACACTGAACGCGACGGGCGCCGGCTGCGACGTGCGCACCGACAAGGATCCAGTCAACATCTACCTGCGTGAGTCTTGTTAAAACTACCCGCATGTGTATTTGAAAGTATATGATTTAAGGTCGGAACAATCTGTGTAATTCAAGTGACAGAATTTCCATCCATTAAGATTTTTATATAGACTTGAATAATTAAAAAAATCTTTCTTTTCTATTTAGGCGTAACCAGCAATAGCTGTAAATACGGCACAAGTATATAATATGACTATTCTTGATTATTTAATATAGGTAAAAATAAATATATAAGTAGTAGTTCGACCCACGATGGGCTCCACTTTCAGTAACTCCACGACTAACACGTATTTTGTGTGACTTTACACATGTCTTTCAATTTATTCGCCGATATGTGTAAATATTTCTATAAATGGAAATTCAAGAAAGATTTACATTTCGTGTAGATATTTGAAGGCCATAGCATGACCTAGAGATGACACTTTAAAAGGAATATTGAACAATAAACACAGATAAGGAAAATTGAAAATTTGCATCTTTACAATTTATTATCTGTGCTCAATAACGTTTATTTTATCTTCAAACCCTTGACACAGTATCGTATCGGTCAGTCTCTGCCTTCTCGAGGGTGTTTTGATGGCTACTTGATAAGTGGGACTTATATAATCTCCAGTAAAACCGCCTTGGGATATTTGAAAATTAATAAGTACCTACGTAATTTGATAACATTATTATTACGTTATTATGATTTTGTATTATAGCAACAATTTTTATATAAATTGGATATAATTAAATTTATGTGGATGTTGTTTATTAAAGATTTCAATATGTATCGCCTTTTATGTGTCTAAAAATCTAAATATAATGATATAATGTTCGCGACGCTTTTGTCTAAACAAGGTCGATTGTTTTTAGCATTTTTTTTGTTTACATATATCAACTCATTTGGTTTTCCTTTCATATTACTGTTTTTTTATATTTTTAATTTTATCCATTTTATCCTAGTAGATAACACGACAATAATCAAATGCAAAAAAACTATTTTTCACGCTGGTTGCAGGTGCAAAGTGTTCTCAGGGGGGTTACTCAAACTATCTTTCGATTAGTGATATCGGTGATGGAATCGTCAAAAATGTTTGAAAGTGACATTGACATTCGATAAGTCATATGCTTGTCACGTGTATCGAACGTCATTGTCAGTTCCATACATTTTTGATGTTCGCTATCGAATCACTTTGTAGCGAATGTACGTTTTGTAGCCCCCCTGTATTACTTGTTGAATGTAGCGCTGTCATTCAAAAGTAGAAAGACCAGTAAAAAGTAGTCAGCCAATTACTATTTCTCAACATATCGTATTCCTTTTATAGTCTAACGGGTAACGACTAAGATCTTGCCTGTTTTGTGAGGGTCCTGTCGCAAACTTGTTTCTTAGCAAAGGCCCGCAGAGTATTTGTGCTTAGATGAAGTTGAAATGTTACTATACTGTTCATAAAAAGGTTTTCTTAGTCGTTCTACCATTTTCTTATTTTTTTAGGTTTTAATATTAAAATCAGACATTTCTTAATTGAATACAGCTTAAAAATAACAAATTCGGTCACTTATGAATTTTTTTAAGGGCTGATGAGCTAAATATCATATTAATTTAAATAAATATCAATTTGTTTATTTAATGCATTCTTTAAGTTTAAAACTAATGTATTTTCCTGTCCGTAATAATCATCAGGTGAAATATTATAAGTCTGCAGTTTAATTGGGCAGTCTACCTTGGTGACCTCTTTGCATGTAATTTAGCGAGATGTGTCGAGGTCAACTAGGCGCGAGGATTATAAGAACACATCTTTTAATATCTTAATATGGGCATAACATATTAATGCTTTTCTGCCAAGATTATGTAAAACTATGTCAAGTAATATATTGTATTTAATGTTCCTTACTCTTCCTCTATCTTTTTAATTCTATTTTTCACTAGCTGTTGTGCGCGACTTCGTCCGCATGGATTTAAATAATATAGCCTATGTTACTCAGGGATAATGTACAATAGCTTTCTAATGGTGAGAGTTTTTTTTAAATCGACCCAGTAGTTCTTGAGTTATTTCAATTCATGAAAAAATAAAAAAATACAAAGTTTCTCTCTTTATAATATTAGTATAGTTTCTATTTTACATAAAGCTAAAACTATGTTACATTCCGACTGTCCTATCTGTATCAA
>QDHC01000263.1:718645-728775 GCA_013186455.1 Papilio dardanus tibullus | reverse complement strand
AAGAAAAAATAGTTAATATTACGCTAAAAGTTAAAGAAGCATTGCAGAATGCGTAAGAACAAATGTTACATCATAATCATTAGTAGTGGCTATTCTTGTTAGTGCTACTGTTTGTTGTGTTGGTTGCTGGGGTGAGTGCTGTACCTGAGGTGCCGGAGCTGGAGGTGACCTTGATGGAGAGCTTGTTGGAGAGGGAGCCGGCGATGCGCGGCGCGGCGGACAGCAGCAGCTGCGGCACGCCCGCCGCGCCCACCTGCTGCAGCACCGCTTGTGGCATGTGGATTGTGCCCGTCTAGAACAAAACACAATCTATCATTGCACAAACGTTCAAAGATCTCGTTTACGACGCACTTAAATCAGGAATTACTTATTATATTTTAAAATATTTACCGAATCATAGCCTTCTAAAACCAACAACCAAATCTATTTTCGGAAAATTAACCAACTTTATTCAAGGGCATTTCTTTATGAAGACTTCAAGAGGAAAATTTTATCACTTCGCAGATGTTATTACCAAATTGAAGGAAATAATTCGAGTTTAGACAAGATTAACACGTTGAAGTATGAACTCGAATGACCTTTATATTCTGTCCAGTCATTGCGTACAGCCTGCGGCGGTGAGTGCGGTGTACCTTTACAAATACTCTCAAGTGCTAAGATGATTAATGTAACGGTGAGCAAGTAATGAGAAATTCTTTATTACATTTGTATGCCACAATATATTCGTTGATAAAAAGCTGTTTTCTAATAAGCTAACAAGCTGGCCGGTAAATTGGTACACGATTAGTATGAGTTTCTAAATAAAACTGACGTTAACTCAGCACTTGGTTTATTTAATAAAAAAATGAACCCCTGATCACTTCGAAACTTTTAATTAACTAGGACAAAAGTCATTAGAATACTTATCATGACATATAGGGTGAAGAAATGCGAAATGCATTATGTATGCAAGACCAAGATTGTAAAGAATTCGCATGCACGTTTTCAAATCAGTAATTTACTGGATTTGATTACGAGGAATGTACTACGTAATTTCAATAACGTCTCCTGGACCTTGCTTAAAAAGGAAAATATAAATTAACAGCAAAATTCTTTTAGTCTCTTTTTAACGGTAATGGAAGATCAAATCTGATGAAAGCAGTGTACACATTTATAATTTTAGATCAGTAAAGATAACAAGTAAACAATTGTTCTTTATTAAGACATAGAATTGAGAATATAGAATTCGTGTTCGTGACTTTAACAAGAAAGTATCTCGTTTTCAATGCAGTTATTTAACAAAGAGTACAATTAGTACGAGAAAATAGATATTTGCCGATTATGAGACACGATTCTAAACCTAATAATGATTTATTCATTAGATTTTATGTTATTAGCAAACATGTATTCCGTCATTGAATTTAGTAAGTTGAGAAAAAGAGCTATCTATCGGCAGTTCTGAAATACTAAAAAACAGTTCTTTGAACTTAGCACTTAAGTTTTAAAGTATAGTTTATACAAAAAAAAGAGCCTTTTAAACCACATTAAGCCTTTCACCAAACTTTTATTGAAACGTTTCAAATCCATGAAAATGCGTAAAACAACGCTTCATACAAGAAAACAATGTTGATCATGTACAGGTTATAGGTTATAGGATCTTACCGTGTGGTCAATAACGTAGTCGAGGTGTGTGAGCGTGGTGGAGGTGGGCGAGGGCGTGTGTGCTGGCGAGGGCGGGCAGGAGGAGGCGGGCGACTCGGGCTCCGACTTGGGCTCGGCCTTCACCAGCGGCGAGCTGGAGCGCCGCCGACTGCGCCACGCGCTCGCCGGGATTGCGGGGTAGCACTCGTCTTCCATGTCTGAAATATAATAACACTTATTAGAATAGAACGATTCTAGGTTAATCTGACATGTTTTGCAATGTCACTAAATGTCACGAATATAGAAATAAACTAGTAAACAGTTTCATTAACTGATTAAAAAAAGTTAAATCAATTATTTTCCTGATTATAGGTGATGAAAATAAAATGATCACCAGCTCATTATAAGTCCCCACCGAGGGGCGCGAAGCCTACCCTAAGGAGTGACTAGGCCATATTCAAGTACGCTGTCCCAGTGGCTGTCGTGACTTCATACATATCTTTGAATTTCTTCGACGATATGTGCAGGTTGCATCACGATGTTTACCTTAACCGTAAGAGCGTTGGGTAATGTACATATGAAATTCGAAAAACCTAAATGGCGGGATTCGACCACGGGACCTGCAGATTACAAGTCAAGAGCTAAAGCCCTGAGCTACCGACGATCATAAAATAAAATCATTAATAGTAAATTATAGGATAATAGGTACAAAATACTCTACATGTTCTTGTTTTAGTATTCAGTAATATCCGCGTACAGTTTAATATTGAACAATAACCTCGTGTAATGCACTGCACTCCTGTTTTAGCGTTTAATGACGCAAAGCCTATCTGTACTTAGTTTTAATGGTCAAATTATTTTAAGACATGAACCATAAGGTAAAATAATATATTCCCTTTCAATATTGGTTTAGCAGAATACATCAGCTATAAAGTTTTAACTGTTTTCGTATAACGGTAAACGAAGCTTTATAATTAATAACTATTAAACAACGGGTATATGTTAAATATATTTTAGTGTAAATTAATTTAGCTGATAATTGCGTCGGTGGCTCAGGGGTTTAGGTCATGACTTGCAATCTATAGGTCCCGAGTTCGTATCCCGCCATGTACCAATGTGTTTTTCGGTTTTCGAATTTCATTTATACATATTTACACGACGCTCTTACGGTGAAGGAATACATCGTGATGCAACCTGCACATATCGGCGAAGAAATTCGAAGATATGAGTGAAGTTGACCTACCCGCACTGGGCCAGCGTGGTTGACTATGGTCTAGTCACCCCTTAGGGGGTAGGCTCCGTGCCCCTCGGTGGGGACGTATGGTGATGATGATGATACTCTTGATAATTGCGTTCAAATGATCACAGTTTCGGTTTATTTTAGAGTAATGATAACAAATAACTATTTAATATGCACAATATAATGTAATTTATAAGAAAATATCTTTATTTTTTATATGATGATACCGCCGTTAGAAGTCGGCACAATTAAGATACAAAAATAGTTGATTGACAACGACATAGTTCGTGTATTCATGAATAATTAAAACATTAAAATAGCTATGTTGTAAAATATGTTAATAATGTGGACATTACGCACCGGATATTATAGTTTTATAACGGTTATAAACTTACTATAGCTGTATTTATTGCAAAGACAATATGTCGGATAAAGTAATAAACTGAATTGGACACACAAATGTGTTTTTATATGCATAGAACAAGCCATTTTTTTTCTTTATTTTATTATTTAACAATGCTATAATTGAATATTCTATGGTTCAAGCTAGAAGACAAAATACAGCGTAAGTCATTTTCCAAATTAACAAGATTTGATTTAAAAGTTGAGATTGATTGGCTTATCTCTACCATTAAACGCAATAAAAATGTCATACTTTTCCTGTTTAGACCAGTGCCCTAAACATAAGAAGGAATTGAAATATCCTGTGAATATTTTAAATATATATTTACATCTGTTTTATAGTCGTACCATGCATGGCAACTTTAAATTAAAATTACAGTTAAATTGACCGACGGCAGTTAACGCGGACAGAATAATAAAATAGAAGATTTGGACTCGAATTCATTAAGGGCTAGAGAAAAGGTGTTTTACGGTCTCACGCGTCTGATACATTTTAATAAGCTTTCGAATTACGCATTGATTTTTTAAAATGCTAATATTTAAAAGTATATTTTCTTTTTTCAATTAGTTCTGGCTGTTACGGAACATTTTTCCATGCGTATGTGTTTAAAGAAAATATTCTGTAAGCAAAACACTTTGCTAAAAATAGTTTAATAGTTATTTTGCGTTAAATAAAATTAAAATTTTAAACAATAAAACGTTAGTAATATTAACTATAGCAACATAAAAATAATTAACATTTGTAAGCAAAAAAAGTAATAAAACCAGTAAAGAATTCCTATTACTATTCCAAGAGCATGTTATCAATAGAAAATATTTTAGTACAAGTAATAAGTCTCTGATTTGTACAATAGAAAACATTTGTATTTATATGTAAGTAGTCCCATAGTTATCTATATTAGCATAACGTTTGTGCAACGAACGCCTTGAATGTGTGCCATTAATATTCAAATATGGCTTTAATCTTGCTTCAGTCTTTCCCGTTGTCGTGAAATATAAAATCTTCATGCCGTTGCTATACAACAGCTACCATTTAAGACTTATTATTTTATGTATACTAATATTATATAGATGTTATTAATATTGTTTATGGAGAACTGAGCTTGCTGGAGCGATCTAAGACCTGACCTCACGTAAAATACACGCAAGTCGTGGAATTGCGCAAATATAGCCCCTACTAATATTATAATGATAGAAACTTGTATTTTTGTATGTATTGAAGTAACTAAAAAACTACTGGACCAATTTCAAAAATTCATACACAGTTAGAAAGCTACATTATCCCCGAGTAACAAAGGCTATATTTTTTAATTCCGCGTGAACGAAGTCGCGAACAACAGCGATCAATAAATTGCATACGAGTAGAATTGAATTAAATAAAATTAAATAAGCAATAAAATTAAGCAAAATAAGCAAAACATAAACTAAAGAAGTTCTTAGCAGGCAATAACGTTGAAATTAGGACAGCTAGCGTAGCATTTTGCAATTCGAATATGTTTGATCAAAATCTTTTAATAACAATACGAATTGGTATATATTTAGATATATTTTTGATTACTTGTAATCATAATCAATATATCAGAGTATTCGTGACTGTTACGATAGTTTATAGATTGACATTTACATGTTAACATGAGTCAACATCGGCTCACCAGAATTCCTTTCACCGTAACTCTGTAACCGACCGCGAATTGTAGACATTTTATTTAACAATGCAACGGTAAATGCCGTTTAATTGTCTACTTGAAATATTAATATTTTCCGCATTTAATTATAATATTACATTAATTTGTGTATAAAACTTATTTCAAGTAATGATTGTTCAGTTAATATCGCAACTCTTTGGTGGCATAATGACCATAAGACCTTTGCCTTTTGTTAGTAAAAAAGATAGATGCAAAAAGATATTTAAGTTAATTGTAAATATGTATAAAGCTAACATAAAGTATATTTCAAGAAGAAAGTTACCAAAAGAATAAATGTATATAAGTTGCAGTGCTGTCGTTTTAATTTTGTACAATGATAAACTTTATTGACGCGTAAGATCTCATTTAATCAAACTAAAGTGCAATGTTGCCGGTTAAATTATGCTAAATGTAGAACAGAGTTACTGCTGCGCTTGACTAAATCGACTTTTAGGTCAACCTATTAGGACTAGGTGACTAACTCATGACATAACCAGTACTGAACTCATTGTTTTACTTACAAGACACGAGTAAACTTACTCTATATTTGTATCAAGAAAAGTTTTTTGTTTGTACACAAATAAAGGTAATTTTACAAGTGACTTTGATTTACTTTATAAGGCAGGACTTGATAAAGCTGCCTTGATTATAAGGGCAAGGTGATTTCCCGTTTGACCTCGTTGTCTTTTTACATCTCTACGATTTATAACTCTCTTTACAGCTATATTAATTTAACAAAGAAGAAAAAAAATAAAAGTTTACTTATCAGACTACAATTAGAATAAAAAAAAATGTGCAAAAGTATTACAAATAAAAAATGGATCGCTGTCCGCTGGGAACGTTCCCAAAACGTTGGCCGCATTACACGTTGGATTGCAACGCTGATGCGTTTCCCTAAATACAGGCCAGCTTTTTGGTCACTTGAGACCTCTATCAAACGAGTTGATAGGTCTTATTAGACTATTTTCAAACTTTTACAGATCTTCCTATGGTTCGTTATGTTAAAAAGTATTGCCATATCAAGGACACAATTGAGTGCGTTTGAGATATGCGATAGATATGATATCTGACTTCCCGGTTATTGCAATACCCTAAAGCTATATTAAACAAAAAAAGCACAGGTCGAAAGCCTGTCTTTAATCAGACGGAGTCACAGGCAAAAGTTAGTTTTGAGTGAGTAGGAAAGATATTGAGGCGCGTAAATTTAAATTCGAAAAATAAATATAAAAAGTTAAACAAAACGAATAATGACCGAATAAATTTAATTTTGACTTCGTTTGTTTGTAATCTAAAAAGTACGATTAAAGTAGTGCATAAATTCAATGACTAAACATTTCGGATAAGCTTTTGTTTCGAAGTAATGTAAATGATTTGATATCATTTTGTTTATGGAGGCCTACAGCGAATAACAACATTTTTTACCCAAAAACCAGATAAGAAACCTAAATGGACGCTAATGGAATAATATCAGACTTATTTCGCTTTATCTAACAAAGTTTAAAAAAGGTTCATACTACGTTTGCATGTTGACAATCAATCTATTTTTAAAATTCGAAAAATTGTATCGTGTTTTAAACATAGTATTAACACTAGCTGAAACAAATGAGTTTAACTCTCGAATGTTTTTTTTTATTGTGGTTCCAATTTGCCAGGATGATGGTGGAAAGCGGTATAGTCTCTTAGTCATCTGCCCCGTTTCATTGTAGGAAAAAAATTGCATCTTAACTACCATTGAATCTATATTTAACATTTTCATTTGATAGTAATCAACACACACAAAGTATGTCTACATTTTTGAAAACCCGCTGCGCAAGTTGCACGGTTTTTTATAAAGACCAGAATGGCAACACTCTTTAAATAGCTCAACCACCGTGGAATACCCTTTTTTTTAAAAAAAAGTGTTTCAGTCAGATAAAGATTTTAAATTCGAGAAGCGAGTAAAGTTGCCATATCAAAAATACTTTTAGTCGTACAATGTGCTCAAGATTTCAAAGATTTGTTGTAGTTAACTTCACTTTACCGTAACAATGTTCCGCATTCCGTAAACCAAATAATTACGTGAAAATCAAAATATATTATTTATTGATTCAATTAAAGTGAAATTTATAATCTATGTCACAGATTAAGCAGGATTTGTATAACGTGATCATAATCGCTTTTACAGCAAAAAAATATAAAGTTAAATAACATAGATGCACGCAGCGCACGTATTCTAGATATGATTGCATTAAACACGATTAAAATACGCACATCTTACTTGACAAATTTTACTTCAACATTTGCTTATACGCACTTTTATAACACAAGGTTATTTAAGTAGTTAAAAACGTTTTTTCTTATATTTCCAGAATATGGATTTATTTTATACTTTAATTTTAAAATGTCAATTTTTATTTAATATCGTATTAATAGGAAAGGTAAACTGCTATTTATTCACGGACAAAATTTCCATGAAACATTTTGTCATTCTGTCACTTTTTCCAGAGAGAATAAAAAGTACTAGCAGAGAAGGGTTAATATTACGTTTTTGTATGAATGTTACAGTCGTGTCATGGTTACTATGATAATTTTATACATGATAGAAAGCTTTCACGACAATAGTAAACGGAACTTCCAAAAATTATACTTGATTGATATTGTGCGCGTATTTATACAATGTGAGACGTGACTAGAAACTTCCTTCCTGTAATAATTAGAACGCAGAGAATGTAATGTAAAACCTATTAAAATAATACCGATACGGATATTGAATTTAAATTACTGTATAAAGGAATTATTTCATAACAGTATGACAATTAGATAATAATGTCTTCCACAAGATACTTTGTACTTATTTTCATATACATATTTACCCGACGCTCTTACAGTGAATGAAAACATCGTGATTCAACCTGCACATATCGGCGAAGTAATTTCAAAGATATGGGCGAAGTCACGCAAAATATGCTCTAGTGGTGGAGTTGCTGAAAACTGGAGCTCATCATGGATAGAACACGAACTAAATTACAAGATACCTTGTCTTGCATCACTGTCTGATATTGAAAAACTTTGTCAATTGTCAACCGTCTTAATCTCTCAACAGGGATAGCAATGAGTGTTATCTATCATTTCTTCTCGTATTTATATCTCTACGTAGGTGTTACAGTAGTGGGACTTACCATCGACTTTAGTGTGATGTGGCGAAGGCGGGGCGGAGTCTCCATCTGAGTGTAGACTGTAGGAGTGCTCTGTCTTGATGGGTACGGCGCCGAGCGCGTCCGTCATCAGCCTGTCGTGCAGCACCACGCCCGACTTCGCCTCGGGCTCCACCAGCCAGTCGCTCATGTCTGAATCCTCGTCCAATACATCTTGCATCTCCTGGGAAACAAGAAAATATTTATTAGCAAAGAATTCAGTTGTCAAATAGGACGTTATTGAATAGGAACTTCAACGATAATATTTTGACGCCGCAACGGTGGAGGGCTTATCCCCTTTTAGTTGTAGAAAGTAGACGTGGTAGTAAATTATACCGTGCCAGTAATTAAATTGCATACAGGGTAACAAATGTACATGCTTAGAAAGACCTATAGTTATCAGGTAGGATCATTATGATCTATCCTAAACATAATGGTTTCAACAGCTTTTAAACAGAGCGTCAGTAGTTGGCTTTAAAACCCTAAATAAATTATTCAAGTTACAAGAACAGAAAAGCGATGGTATCAGCGCATCACACTCAATGCTGCATGAAAGCTATTCATTTGATTTCAATCACGTCTCGTGTCGCACTGTCTTATGCGGGAATTCGCACGTGAGTTATGTTAATGTGCGAGGTGATTCAGAAGAAATTGCTGCCGTGTGTGCCCTGTGCGTGTGCTGAGCCCGATCAGCTTAACACACACGACTACAGATGTGATAGAGCAGTAGAATATTATAATATTGGTACTGACCGAACAGTACAGTTATATCTCGTGGCCGTAAAAGAATAGGAGTACTGCTCCACTGTTCTGCTCTCGTGTGAAGCTAGCGTAATGTAGAAGAGAAAGTAACGATGATATGAAATGTGGTACGAAGATCTTCGAACCTTATACTTATTTATACCTAGTTTAAAATATAATATTAATTAAATAAATTTGAACAAGTTATGAATATTCTATGTTGAATATCTTAAGTGTTAATGAACTTCTTTCTAATATACTTATTTCCGCGAAGTAGGAGTGTTCATACGGATATTTGCTAAGTCTATTATCATAGAGACGATGGCAATGGACCCGTCGCAAATAGGCAATGTCACCGGTATAAGAAGTGTTAATTAAATCAATTTACAACTATTCTTTTTTTTTCTTTCGCTAATTTCTTATTTAACATTGTACGGTATGTTAGTTCTAGGCTAGGTACGGATTCAGAAGATGCCGGATATAGGAGCAATTATAACAATTTTTTTTAATCAAAATTACAATATAAGTTACTATGAATATTCATTCTAATTATTAGCAATTCATTTAATAATTACATAAATCAAAATAAAAGCACCACAATAATGATTACATTTAACAGCTCGAGTACTCATAAATAACATTTACCAGTATCGACCCTCATTGTTCGAGTTTATTTACGCTAATGTATTTCATTGATGTAATCATTTGAACGCATACATTTTAGGTCACGAATTCGGTTCCTGGAAATGAAAAGGTCTAAGAGTATCAGAGTATGGTCTCTGGTCACCTATTCCACTGGACTGTCTTCAAACTATATTAATTAAACTGGGGTACTTTGAAATAATGTGTTCTTTTTTTGAATATTGGTAGTTGTCGGAAGCTCATCAGGCAGTCAGTGCGCGCGCGGCCGCGGGAGGGCGCGGGCGAGTGCGGGGTCGGCGACCGCGTTCGGCGGCCGTTCGTTCACCGCGCCTGCTCTCCGCCAAGGTGAGGGACAACGATAATAGCAGTGGCGTTAGAAACGCGATTTGATATATTGACCTCGCGGTAGACTCCCGACTTATTTTGCTGTTTTTTTAAAGCATCAAATAAAGAGATGTAATTATTTGCCCAATTGATGGACAGGTTTTAGTTTAAGTGGCTAATAATATAAAAGGTAGAACAGATTTTGTAAACATCATTGCTAACTTGTTCATTAAGTCTGTTAATTAAAAATTTAAAACCTCCTTTAACAGCTGCGTAACGTGTCTGATTGATAGTCATAATTAA
>QDHC01000263.1:704118-718067 GCA_013186455.1 Papilio dardanus tibullus | reverse complement strand
GTCTGATAGATAGTTATAATTAAAGATTAGACAGATATAATTAAATTGACCGTATAAATTTCTCGTAATTTGTCAATTAAGATAACTGTTTGCAATTAATCAGAGTCCAGGGTTTGAAATCATAAGTGATTAGTAACTACTTTAAATTCCTTGTCCTATTATCATTTTAGGTCATAGAATATAAGGTTGGTTTTACACTCACTTGACTCATTCATAATATGACCATTTTTTTGTGATCAAAACGGGACATTGGTTTCTTTTTTAGGATTGTTATTAAACTGAAGAAAAACAACGCGCGGTTTCGGAAAACAGGACAATTTGGCGTCCGGGACTCCGGGACTCGTGACTATAAAACGGGACAATCCCGTTCAAAACGGGACGTCTGGTCACAGTACTTATACATTTAGGTGCCTTTTGCTTGTTACAAATGGTTGTACTGCTTGTATGACTCAAATACCAAACTTTCTGGCACATCAATGAAGTCACACGCAATCTTCGGAATAATAAATGATGAGTAATGAATGACTTTCGTTTTTTTTCGAATTATTTAATGTCTTATATTACATAGTATAAAAAAGTCGCTTTCTCTGTCTCTATAGCCTATGTATGCTTAAATCTTTAAAACTACGCAACGGATTTTGATGCGTTTTTTTTAATAGATAGAGTGATTGAAGAGGAAGGTTTATATGTATAACATCCATTAAATACTGTTATTTTTTAGGTTTCTAATGTGATGTAGTGTATTTAGTATCAGCATTGCACCCGTGCGAAGCCGAGGCGGGTCGCTAGTTGTAAATTATCGAAGCTTATAAAATTCAAAACACATACTTATGCAGTGCCCAAATTGACGGTGACTTGCAGGCTATTGCCCCTAGGGTCCCGCCTCGTTCAGCCGTTTGTGGGAAATACCAAACCGTAAACTATTGCGTACGTGACTGCAATCGTAAGTGCCTTACGAGGACCGAGACACTACCCGCTTTATTCCGAAACGAGAATCAGCGTTATTACTGTTGTTCTTACTACGTTTGGTACTGGTATTCATAAAATGAATTCCAAAGTACAGAACATCCTTGTTCCTGGTACTTCTTATGATACATAATTTGGTCCACTGTGGTCTATCTTATTTAGTTCCGAGTGTCCTCCAGTATCGTATAATCGACGACTTATTGGTCCTCGTTTATCGCAGTACTTTATACATTTTTTTCAGAATAAGGTGGTATGAGTTTAACATCCGTTTACACTGGACTAAAAGTACAATGTAAACAATTACAGGAAAGTTATTAAAGAACTAGTTGTTGTTCGCGACTTGGTCTGCGTTAAATTAATGAATATAGCATAGATTACTCGGAGATAATGGTGAAAGAATTTTTGAAATCAGACCAGTAGTTTTTGAGTTATTTCAATAAATACAAAAATAAAAAGTTTTCTTTTTTATAATATTTATATAGGCATGGATTAATTTAGATAAGTCCTTTAACAATAAGAAGAGGATAGAGAAGGAAAAAAGAGCAATATATTTTTAAATTGTATCATAATACGTAAAGAAATAAAAAGGTAACGCATTTATAAAGCTAGCTAATAAACAATAAATTAATGTAAAAATAATAATTAAAATAAATCACGAAATAACGTAATTTAAAACTCGAATCTCATAAATTAATTTTAAGGAGTTAATTAAAAGGTACAGCCTAAACAAGACGAACCGGTATTGTTCAAACGAATCACTCAATAATGGTATCTTTTCAAGTAATCAAACTGTTTTAGCATCGTTATATCATAACTAATTGAGTTCTCGAACGAAACTCGAAGTCCCCTACTACGGTATCGTTTTTATATCTATATACTTAAAAAGTTGGAGTGTCTGTGTGTAGTCTTAAAGAAAAATCATATTACGTGAAAATAACAATTATTTGTGTTATAACGAAATACAGATTTTTGTCTGTATGTTCCGCGATATCTTCGAAATGACTGGACCAATTTTATTAGGCATTTTACTAGAAGTTAGCTGATGTTTGCGAGAGTAAGATAGTTTACTTTACTTGTTTCACTCTGACGAAGTCGCGGGCAAAAGCTAGTTATAGTATATTATCGTGTTTCATTGCATGAGTTGTTACAATTAAACGACGTAACGTCCGATCGACTTTGTAGCGAGAATTTAAATGTTCACTTTCTACTTGAAATTAGTGCCGGTATAAGGTAGATATGAAGTGTGAAATTGTACATTTAAGTACTTCCGACCAAAACTGGTGGCTGGACTAGTAATCTCACCGGGTTTGTACGGCA
This sequence comes from Papilio dardanus tibullus, assembly GCA_013186455.1. NCBI lineage: Eukaryota > Metazoa > Arthropoda > Insecta > Lepidoptera > Papilionidae > Papilio > Papilio dardanus. The sequence continues at coordinate 715,784 of QDHC01000263.1, read as the reverse complement.
TTACAATTGAGTTTTTGAGTCTCGAAATCCATATGCACCTTTATCCGATATTACGGTGAAGGGAAACGGAATGCAACCTACAAATATCTGAAAACAAATCCAAAGATATTTGTGAGAACCAACCCGCACTGGGCCGGTGTTAACTAAAGAATTGTTCGCACCAGGATAGTATTTCAGTCGCGTAGCAAATAGCATTGATTTGAACAAAGGATTTACTACTGTTCGGACTCGTTTAAGCCTAAACCTACGCACTAGGGTAGTAATTTAGTAACTAAACGTGTCCCAACAGCAACAATTTAGTAGAGTAGATTAAAAAATTCTAAGAGATACTTGCTACTTTCTACTCGACTAAAATACTATCGTGGTGCGTATAAGACTTTAGGTCTAGTCACCTTATCACCTTGGTAAGAGACGTAGGTAAATGAAATTACGGAAAATTTCTTTCAGTTTATTGCAACGCTTGTTTCAATAATGAATTTAAAAATAATAAGGTAATAACTTCATTGTCGTACTTTCCGGTGTTACCCGTTGTTACCTAATCGTCCCATTTGTGTTGATTTACGTAAAGTTTTTTGTTACTTTGAAGTAAACTTATTGATTACGTAGATCTTGTAAGAAATAAAGTCAGACGATCTAAGATGAAGTAACCCGCTGATTTTATTACTATTTTTTAATTATTTATTTAATATTCTAATATAAATATTAACTTAACAGTTAAGCCACGGGGTCCCATTCCATAGTAAAGTTATTTATTTTATTCTTTGGTATAGTATTGTATTATTTGTGGTAGTTAATGAAAAATACTTCTGAACTTTAATAATTAATTATTAAAACTTTATGTTTGAGTACAGACTTATCCATATTTTTGGATAGACAGTTCAATAGCCAGTATGAGGATAGATGATGATGATGACGAAGAAATTCAAAGATATGTGTGAAGTCACGCAAAATACGCGCTAGTCGTGGAGTTGCGGAAAATGGAGCCCATCATGGGTCGAAGTACACTACACTACATGAGGATAAATCAATTTCTTTTTATGGCATGGAGTATCTGTATAGTATAGTATAGTATTGTCTGTGGTTAAACTAACATTTTATTCTGACTTGTGATGAATAGTTTTGAATCGCACGAACTACGACAGTATATTTTAACCAAGTGTCGACGAGAAAGTGATTCGCTACGATCAAGCCAGCTTTGTGCTTTGATAAAACAGTTACGTAGAGCTGCGCCGGATTCATTTCTGTTCGTTTAACACGACATGCTTTCCAATGCGATTTTTCTTTAAACCTTTTTCCGGCCAGACATATAAAAAAGAAAAACTGTACTTCAACAATCGAGGCCAAAAAAATAACAACAAAAAATCAGCAACACAATGTTGTTTTCATTTTTTAATTTGAATTCGTTTTAGTGACCCATTTTAAGTATTACTTTATATTCTGGTGTAAAAAAAACTATCACGTCAATCACACGCGAGTAATCTTTAGAAGGTTTGTAAGCAAATAATATTTACCAATGTAATGTTGTAACTAAAGTGTATTCTGACATTCACCAATCGGTAAAGTATAAATAAAAGAAAAAAATATATAAAAATGTTTGTAAAGTGTGTCATTCTATTTGTTACATTCACACGATCGGCCGTCACGTTTAGTGATGCGCATCATCGTAAAGGTTAAATATAAATAAATAAAAAAAAGAATAATTACACATTTCAGAGTCGTGTGCGCATGCAATTAGGCAACTGGCGTCGTGAGTTAGAAACTAGTATTGGCAACTCCACTCGCACCGCATGATTGAGAAGTGAAAATTAATGCGTGTACGACTATGTATGTCAATTTATGGATTTTTATACCGGTTACGTGGAACTAGAGCAACGCAATATCTTATATGAAACTTATAACTTTATGAAGGCGGCCAAAAGGTTTCCAGTCTTTCTGCCAATTCGGTTAACATTCGAGAGCTTTCACTGTAATTCGCATTAATTGTTTTACAAGAAATCTACGAAATATAATTACACTAATAACTGTATGAAAACGTGTAAACTTTCAATATTAAGTTGTAAAATATTTAACAAGCTTGGAGTCGTAACAGCAATTTCTCTCGATCATTCATAACATCATGTTAACACCTAAAGCAACACAGATCTCGTGATATCGACCTAATCACACGATCAATGTCCAGGGGCTGTGATTAACGAGTTTTACTAGCATAACAATAATGCCAATTAAAATTTATCTCTCTGCACGTCGACTTAAAGGTCATTTTACATGATCGCATCACAATGCTGATGTGACCTTTAGGATTGATGATAAAAATGCACGTTTCTTTAATATAACGGTGCCTAATATGTTGTAGATATATTTTAATTTAAATTAAAATCGTTTACAAATCAGCGTATTCGTAAATTAAAAAATATTAGGGAAACAAAAGACAGGCGATTGTCTCCGATTTGCAATTTTAAAATTTGTTTTCATTGACACCACATTGTCTAGCACTAACAGCATCAAATAAAAAGAAAATGAAAAAAATATGTTTTATAAAAATTATCTTACTAAAAACACGTACGAGTAATTTGTGAATTTTTATTTCGATAAATCACTCTTTTCTTTACTATCAATATATCGGCGATAATTTAAAATGCCAACACTAGAACGTTTAATAAAAAAAACTTCGCTTTTTATCTTCGTCTTTTTAGACATAAAATAGCGTACCGTTATTTCTACGAGCGTTGCACGATTAATCAAAACAATCTAACGATTTATTGAATACGAGTCGAAACTGTTAAACTATCGAAAGGCTTTTTCTTTCATCAAGTACAATCCATTTGCTAGAAAGAGACAACAAATAAAAGTCTATACTTAATCAATTACCGTCAAGCTTATTGCACAGATTAAAAAAAACTTTTCGTAATGCTGAGAGATTCGTTTCGGCAATTCTGTGTTGATCAATAATTGTTTAAATGCATTTTTGAACGTTGCAGTTTCTCAGGTTATTATTTTTATTGAAATTTAAAAGCAATAGTTGCTTCTTGAAGGATTTAAAACCGTTAGTTTAGTGAGCTACTGGTGCGACCGTGTTTCCACTAGATCGGCTGTGACTTTTGTTTCTGGAAATTTCTTATGGCAGTTTGCGGAGCTTGTTGCTGATACGAGGAAATCGAAACAAAAATTTGTCTTTATCATATTTAACACAAACGAGGAAAACAAAACTGCGTTAAATTAATTATAATTTATCATCTGTAAATACAGGTGACAGATTAATTATGGTTTGTAAAAGTCGAACGCAATAATCATACGATTTTATTGTCATGTCCTTTTTGGCAAGTCGAAGTAGTATGAGGTCGGTAAGATCTACCCGAAGTACGTAGTTATCCGGACTAAAAGCAAGGATAACTAGGTTTTAATGTACTTTTAACGTGTAATTACACAGGGTGTGCTTTTTTGCAACAGTCCGGTTTACCGACATGTCAGGAATATAACCAGTTTAGTAAATATATAACATGATATTAAAAAAACAGTATTAATTTAATTTTATTAAATGGATTGACGTTTGTATTGATTTTTATTACGTTCTTTATTTTATTTTATAAATGATATGCCTGTAGTAGAACGGTAAAATGTGTTGAAAATAACAGAATAATAATTTATACTATTTATTACTTGTGATGAAGGCTTAAATTGTTCAACTCGTATATTGAATTGAAAACAAAATTAAAGATTTTTTATCACGCAAAATACGCGCTAGTCGTGGAGTTGCGGAAAATGGAGCCCATCATGGGTCGAAACCTTAAACCTTTTTTAAAGACTTTTTTACCAATTTTCATGTATGAGGCACAATTAATACTGTAGGTAAAGACAGAAATAACATTATGAAAAAAAACTTTAAACGACAAATATTTAAAACAGGACTGCATTCCTTTCACATATAAAAACCTTTCTAATCGAATAACCAATCGAGTTGAATAAACTTTCAAATAAAGATAATAAAACTGTTTGCATAAAAAAGTGATATTCAACAGGAATGTTGAATCTACAGGATGTTCTAAAACATTTATAAAAAAAAATTGACATTTAGATCTTCGTTGTATGAAATAAAGAAGGATATAAAGGTCTGGGAGATGTAAAAGTGTTCCATGTGAGTTCAAAATTACGCATACAGCAAATAAATAAGGTTCTACTGCGACGCAAATCGATTGGCTATATCATAAACATGTTACTGTCAACTCGTACGACCAGTTTATCGAGAGAAAAAAAAATAATATCCTTCAGACATCTATTCGTTGGTCGCATGAAGAGAATGTCTCATGAAATATCAACGGGCGCAAGGAATGGGAGCATTTTTTGTGAGGTCTACTTTCACCGGCCGATAGTTGATTCGCATCCGGTTGGCTCAGTACTCGGTACCGTTCTCGTATTGACCATTATCTCGATCGACTCGTTGTGTGTTGTCTTGCGAACGTACGACATTCGAAAATTAATTCACCTTGCACCAATACATAGTACAGAATTGAGTAAAACTTTAGAATTCTTTTCTGACAGTCGAATTTTCAAATGCCACTCAAATATTTAAGAGTGTCTTATATGTTGAGTTCACCCTTAAACTCCAAGTTCTACGGCGATCTTGTTTAATTCTGACGCCAGATAGTTTTTAAGCGACAGAAAAGGTTTGCCCTGTTAAAATATTAAATCTATGTAAATAAAAGCTATGGAATCATACAAATAATGATTATTTATGTAGATAGAATATAATTGATGTAAAATAATTGACCTTATGCTCGTATTATTTAAAATAACAAAGATACAAGTGTGAACTACGTAAACAAAGATCGCTGCAGTTTATCATATCTTACATTAAATATGTATCCAGAGTAATAAAATCAAAACGACTCACATAACTAAAGATTACAATGTATTATGCTATTATCAAGGTAAACTATTTGTTTAAAATTCAATACTTAATTTGCAAGTCTTACAACTCTCTATAGCCTTGTTCGGAACAGGACAGTATTTTAGTCGAGTAGCACACAAAGGATTTACTAATCTACTGTACTAGAATGTTGCTGTTCGGACACGTTTGCTTATTAAATTACTTGCTACTCGACTAAAATACTATCCTGATGCGTACAAGGCTTATGAGATAAATGCGTATATACTTTAACCTTCGTTTAAATAAAGCAGGTTAATAATAAATTAATACAAAATTAAAAGTATTATTTGTTGTTTTATTGGTACAAACTGCACTTGACGTGCATTGCAATGCCAGTTACCAATATAACGATGTTTGCCCACATATTTTCTTTCTATACTAATATTATAAAGAGGAAAACTTTGTATTTTTATATTTTTGTATGTATTGAAATAACTCTAGAAATACTGGGCCGATTACAAAAAATCTTTCACCATTAGAAAGCAACATTATCCCCGAGTAACATAGGCTATATTTTATAACTCCATGCGGACGAAGTCGCGAACAGTTAGTTATACAATAAAAAACACTAGGGTATGTAATCAAATGCTATAAAGTCGATGCTACTCTAAAGTAATTCGCTACCAGTAAGAAATATGTTGAAGAAACAAGTTTTTGATATTATCCCATGAATCTATTTCCAGCATCAAAACAAGCAACATTTTTATGAACTAAACCTGTCACCGGCTAGTTACGGGAATTATGTTTTAAAACTAGAATCAAGCATCACAGGACCTAGCACGAATATTTGCGGGAAAGCACTATGTAAAGTCTACGACAAAGACGACTTTACAATAGTACAGCGCTCACTTTCAACAAAATTCTCTCGAAAATTTTCGTGATAGACCCTCTGATACTGAGATAAGCATCTGTTGCATCAGTATGTGGGACAGAGCTTTGAAAAATAGGTCGACGAATAATAGATACGGTATCCATGACCAGATAAAATTATACGGATAATTAGACGCTATTGTACATTGTCAAACTATGTCATTTTACTGAGAAAGTCGTACAAAAAATATTTCCATCCCTTTAATTATTTATAGAAAAACTGAGATATCAAGTTTTGTATTAAAGCTTTATTCTTTAAAAAGTCAAGCTTTACACAATAATTATTTTAAACTTAGTTAACATTTAAATATAAAAATAGACGTAAAAGTAATTAACCTTTAGGTATACTGTATAATGACAAACATTAAAAGAAAAAGTTGCAAAAGCAGTTTTTAGAAACGAGATATCAATGCGTAACTTTAAGAGGAAAAATCCTAAAAGAATTACAAATGTTGGTCACTGCAACAATAGTCAAACTATTGAACAATTCTTAGAAGCGCAGTTCGTGATTCAGTTCCCCGGCCGAGTTGGTTTGCAAAACGAGGTTGCACCTTCACAAATCAAACATGAAAATTGACGACTACTCAGAACTGGATTTAACTAAATATTGCGGTACTGTTGTGGACAAAATCTTTCACATTTATCAACATCGCCGTTACATATAAAAAATGTTATTTTGTTTTTTTTAAGACTTAAGAGGCCGAAGATACCTAACCGTATAAAACTATAAAAAACCGGTACTGGAAGCCTACGGATTCAGAATTAGTAATGAAAGTATTAAAGTGCTTTGTTTTATGAAACAATAAAAAAGCGACTGTAAAATAAAGTCTACCATCAGTCTAGTACTTAATGTCTAGCCCTAGGACTAGAAAATCGGAGACTTGCTTCGGAATAGGCTATTTTTTGGCTGAACTCGGTCTAATGAAGGTTTAGGATAACTATTACTCCCCCTCAGGGGCATAAGTTATGACTAGGAAAAAGTTTTTTTACAAAAGATTAAATTAAAAACAAACGTTACGAATTCGTTACCGGCAGGACACATAAAAAGGAGCTTCGTTCCGCATTTCTGGAAGCGTTTTTCCCGATGACAATGTACATAAATTTTATTCGATTTAGCCAGCAGTAGGGAAATTCCGGTCCATTTTCGTCGCGTCACTATAGATTATGGGTGTACAAAGATAATTACTTGTTTATACAATGCCTCCTATGCTTGGGTGGCAACAAACATACTGGAAAATTAACATATCCCCTGGACTCTCTGACGCCAGAAAATAACCATTTTGTGTTATGTATTCTAACATATTCTAATACATTTTATAGATTAAGAAATAATTTTGCCTTACATAATACTTAATAGTAAAAACATGGTTTGTCAATAATTGTTAATTGTGTTCCATGTTTATCTATATCTATACTAATATTATAAAGAGAGAAACTTTGTATTTCTGTATGTATTGAAATAACTCAAGAACTACTGGACCTATTTTAAAAATTCTTTCACTCATAGAAAGCTACATTATCCCTGAGTCACATAGACTATATTTTTTTAATTCCACGCAGGCGAAGTCACGAGCAACAGCTAGTGTTTTAATATTATTGCGTACTTTGCCTTAAATAGTTTAAAGAATTTTGCGTGATGTCAAACAAAACAAACTCGTAAGACTCCATACTCAAGGAAGATTTTTTTTAAACGAATAAGGGTCCTTTAAAAGTATCAAATATTTGACAACTGATTCACGTATAGATAGCACGTGTCACATTACCCTGACATCTGTAGCCTTTCAATGGCAGCTTTAATAACGTCATCGAAGTCTAGACGAGTTTTATGGTGTCAATGACGTCATGATTCAACGCCTCTCACCCGCCTATTTACATCTTTTCGGACTGTATCAGGAATGGACAATCGATTTTTAGTTACTATGCCGAAGAGCTTCGAATAAATCAGTAGTAGAGCGGACATGCGACACTTTTGCCTATAAGTTACTGTAAAGCTAAATGATTTAACGATGACGTGTACATTTTTTTGTTGAAGGTTATGTTTTGGCATACTTTTTTTATAGTACAACGTGGCAAAGGAGCCAGTGACCACCAGGATACGCTGAAAAATCCGAAGCGAACCCTGCCCATAGACATCTGCAATTGCAGACGTGTTGTCTACCCTCAATCTACGGAGGAGGAGACGCACAGCAAGAGGACAATACTCTCTTCCTATGTGTCCCCTCCCCTGCCAAACCTTAATTTTAAATTATAAAAATTATGATTGTTATCAGGTTTTAATTTAGTTTTGTTGTAGAAACTAATTGATTTGATTGCAATAAATTGATAATATTTTATTTGAAGGTTCAGCTCATACGTCATATGTCATAAATTTCACTATATCAAATATAAGAGATAAGAATATCAATAATCCTATAGATAAATTGTAACCTTGATTTTTACGCAACCTAATTATAATATCACTAAGGATTTTATATAAGAGTTTTTAACGTCTATACTTAATTACATGTGAAATTACCCGCAACTGTAATTGCAGATGTCTATGGACAGCGGTCGCGTCGCTTTTTCGACGAATTCAGATGGCCGCTTGCTCGTTTCCCATTTACAATATAAAAATATGTGTATATAATTATATGTACAAAAAAATCTTCTATACTAAAGTCGATTTTGTCTTTCATAAAGAAGCAATTCCAGCGTTTTCCTTAAAATAATTTGGTCCATCATAAAGTCTGTCAAAGTTGAACAAACCATACAAAGTAAAAAAAAACTTTAATCAACTTCAGAAAACTTGAGGGGCTAAAATGGAATATAATATTTCTATTTTTAAGCAAAAAATAAATAAATTACAAAACTTTTTCATATTCTAAAAAGAAAGCGCTTCTCAATTTTCTTTCATAGATAGTTTAAAATAACCTTAATAAGGATAATGGGAAAACTGCTCTGAACTGGGTGGGTGTAGTTTTCCCGCCACATTTAATTTTCCGGAAGGCTGTGCTCGGATACAGCACAAGTGTCTCGGCGCCGTCGCCCACGCCCGCCCTCTGCCGGCTCGCTACACTCCTAGCGTCAAATTATTTTTTAAATGTCCCTTATGGAGATACAATCACGCAGAAAATTTCTAAAAGGAACATTTTTAAAAGTTACTCTTAATCTTTCCCTAAATAAATACCTAGCTTGAGTACTAGATGTATAAATTATAATTATAAAATTGATGACTGATCAAAATGGTTTTTGGGTATTGTCAACGTTCTAGTTGTCCACTTTTCGTAATTTATATTTTAGTATTAATGTATTTTTTCTGAATAATAACTTAAATCATAGCCTTAAGCTTCTTCGTAAAAAAAATATGTACAGTAATTTTGTAACAAGACAGTTTTTCTCGCAATTGTCCCGCGCAGTCGGCGGTGGGTAGAGGCACGTCTGCGTGACGTCACGGGCGCCGCTGTCGTCACCGCGCGCCCGCGCTCAGCCCCCGCCGGCCCACGCGCTACGGGACTCCAATTTTCTCAATTTTCCGCGCCCCTGCCGCCGTCTGCGCCCACAGATAACCCACATTCTACGACCGATAGACCTGATTTACATTACTCAACCTAATTCTTTTAGTTAAAGGATAGACAGACTCGAGAGATACATTTAATAATAGCCCACGTTAAGTACTAACTTATGTGCGTAAAGAATCCCTTAAGTAATAAAAAAGTTCCATATATGAAACTGATACGTCTGAGGTAAATAACTTAAATAATTTAACGTCATGTTTTTATAGGTTTTTATGATAAAAATACATTGGCAAATTGACGTCATTACATTATTTTCAGAACTTAATTCTTTCCTGTTTTGAACACAATTTATTTAAAACGACCTTAAGCATCGTCGCAATATATTCCACAAAAGCAAACTACAAAAACTTCAATTTAAACTCTTCAGTCGAACTGTACAGTTCTCACTTTTGCCTGCACACGTCAGTTTTAACTGCGCAGTCGAGCTAAACAGTTAAAGCTGGGCGCCTGTAGCCGGCTTAATCAACCACCAGTAAAACAAATGAATATCGCCAAAGCTCTTTCTGAATGGTTTAAGCTTAAACTAAAGCATAGATAATATAATAATAGTGTAGTACTAGATGTGACATTCACCTGCTACATTTAGTAGCGTGGGTTGATACGATTACTTCCTACGCGTTCAACAATGGCCAGTAGTGAACGCACGTAGTACGTTCACTGATATTTATTTATACAACCACGCATTGTCATCCTGTGGAATCATTCTTAATACTCCTGACGTCATAGTGCAGTAAGGAAAGTTGCTGTCACTAGATTAAACATAATACCACAGATAATATAACACTAGTACAGATACTCTATTCCTTACAGAGAAATTGAACCATATTTATACTAGCAATACAACTAACTACTCGTAAATACCAAATTGGCGTCAGGAGGCGTCAATTATTACGCCTCCAAAATGGACGCTATTCTTTCTTCTTCTTCTTTCTTTTTGTCGTGTGAATAAAATATTGGTGTTCAGGTAATAGAGTTCACTTGAAAAGCAAATAGAAGAGATATACTTTAATAGATTGGTAATACATACATTTTAAATATCAACAAATTGAATACAGAATTATGTCAGAGCGGCAATGATACCGTTTATGATACGCGCAGGAAGGAAGCGAATTATCAACGGAAACTCATCTTAAAATATTAATAATTACTTTTAGTTGTGTACACTTGAACTGTGATTGAAGCAATGATATTATTCTGGGTAGCAGATCAGTCGAATTATTAGAATACTAGCTGTTGTGCGCGACTAGGTCCGCGTGGAATTAAATTATAGCCTGTGTTAATCGGGGATAATGTAGCTTTCTAATGGTGAAAGAGTTTTTGAAATAGGCCCAGTAGTTCTTGAGTTATTTCAATACAAACAAAACTACAAAGTTTCTTTCTGTATAATATTAGTATAGACTACTAGGACTAGGACGGACTTATTAATAAAACAACCAAAGCTGAAGATATTATAATTTAAGAAAGTAGTCATTGTTCTCTCTTTAACTGTCTCCATCGTAATAAAATATCAAGAGCGATAAACTCGCAACAGGTCGCTACCGGCGAACTTTATGTTGTACTTCGAGCCTGTCAGTAGCCGGGTATAGTCGAACAAATTTATCTGACCCGTTAAGGTACTATCCATATAAGAAATACATAAGACAAGTCCGACAAAGATGTTATGTTGTTTTTTGTAAATATGGACTGATATGGCTATTATAATTTATTTTCATTTATATCCACCGGGTCAAAGTATAATAGTTTGTCAGACTACATTATCGGCTGCTCGTTGGACCGAGAGCCAACCTGTTCTGAAACTAGAGTTCATGAATGCGTTTTAAAACTTTGATCGACATGAAAGCGTGACAGAGTTGCGTGCACCGATTTCTGAACGTTGCGTAAACTTCGCCGTAATAGTGACAGACTATTGAAAGGTTACTTTTTGATGTTCAAATGTTATGTTAATAAATGTCAAGCAGATGTAGAATTTCAAATACCGATTCGATCTAAAAATTATGTAGTTTACAACATATTTTCCTATAAATAAACTACAATTTAATTGAGTTACAAATATTGCCATGATAATCACATCAACAATCGATTCAGCGTAGTTTCGAATGCAATCTTCGATTAGACAGTTTATCGATTTCAAGTAGTATTGTGATAATGCTAACGGTATTCCAGCTGACACAATCGGAATGCCTCAAAGCGCGCGTCAAATCAACATTGTCCGTCTCTACATAGCGCCATTCCAACCCAGTCACGTGCGAAAATGTAAATAAATCTTATTGTAGGGACGCGACTCGATTCATTGCATGTAAATCTATTTAAATTCAATT